>JAOUWY010000050.1:13158982-13169220 GCA_025728095.1 Prietella phreatophila | reverse complement strand
CAGTGGAAGCTAATTCCATGTTTACTAATAATTTGTCCTAGGGGTAGCATATATAAAGTAAAAAGCAGTGGGCCTAACACAGAACCCTGTGGAACTCCAAAAGTAACCTCAGATGTCAGTAGAAGGTCATTTATTACTTTAACTAATGCTGTCTCTGTGCTATGATGAGGTCTAAATACATTGCATGAATGTTGTTCCTATCTAAGTACGAGCATAACTGCTTTGCTACAACCTTATCTAAAATCTTAGAGAGGAAGGGAAGATTTGATATAGGGCTATAGCTGGACAGTTGAGAGGGGTCGAGGTCTTTATATAAAGGTTTACATAAAAGAGGTTCAAATGCTAGAGTATACAGCATGCCTGACAGAGAACAGCCTTGTCTAATACCTATGTAGACTCTAAAAGGGGCACATAAACCACCATTAACCTTCAGTACACTCTCAATTTCACTGTACACAGTCTTAATCATGGCTATGAAACCTGGGTTGAAAGCAAAGGTTTCAAAACCAAATGTTTAACCCGGTCAGAAAAGGTTAAAAGACCAGTCTTTAAGCCCAATAGCCTAGAGACGTCCACAATGTCACAAATTAAGTGTACATTATCAAATATAGATCTGCCAGGCACACAGTACGTCTGGTCTAGGTGAGTGATTTGCTCCATTACCTTAGTCAGTCTTGAAGCTAATGCTTTTGAGGGCAGTTTGTAGTCAGTGCACAACAGTGAGACCGGGCGCCAGTTTTTCCAGTGTGTCAGGTTTCCCTTTTTTGGCAGAAGGGTTAGGATGGCTCTCCTGCAGCTCAATGGGAGTTCACCTCCCTTCACACTGTCTAGCAACACGTCTAGCACATCCTGCCCTACAACTGCCCAGAAGGATTTGTAGAACTCTAGAGGGAGACCGTCTATGCCTGGCACCCTTCCACTCTCCATCTCTTGGAGAGCCTCATAGAGCTCTGCTAGCATTGCGCCAGAATCCACTGTGTCTTTATCGGCCAAGCAAGACCTCTCCGGAACCAGTTCAGGCAAGCAGGGCTTCTCTGGAGTTGGTGTAGCCCTCGTGGGTTCCTGGGCTGCAAGCTGGGATCGGGGTTCCCTCTCACTGGGCTCTGGTGCAGCAGCATCTCCGGGGCGTTCAGCCGCGATCTGAGCTGCAGCTGCAGGGGGAACGGCTCCAGAAGGCCCAGCTACTTCCTGCCCCGGTCGCTCAGAAACACTGGGGTCACTCTGCCTCTCATTTAAAACATTTCATGTCTGCATCTGAGGATACAAAAATGCTTTAGTCATAGCCTTCTATGCTGAATTTAAACACTAGGTTCAACTCCTCTGCTAGATCTTTCAGAAGCATAAAAAAACATTTTTCTAAAATACACCAAGTGCTTAACTAGTGGGGACTTTCAGCCAAGGGGGATTTTCTTTATGGGGGAGACCAACCGCCCGTATCTAGACAGTTATTTGGATAATATCTCATCAGAGATGAAAGGAGGGATATTAGACAGTATAACCTTTTTGGATGGAGAACTTAGGGAAGAGACCATCGTAAGCTCATTATTAAGTACAATTCCTTTCTACACTAACTTGTTTGCCGTATTAACATCATTCACAAAGACTACAATAGCATTATTCATGCGGGAGGCAGAGACAATGTTCTCATGTTCCACTACTTCTACTACTATTTGGGGTGAATTTGGAGCATGTGGGGGCTGGGTGACCCCAGAATGACCTATAAATATTATTTTAATATCCCCTGAACCGAAGCAGCACAAACAAAATTTATTACGGCACAAACAAAGCACAAACGATTGAGACTATTTTGCTGACATTTTGCATTGGTGGGGGGGCCAACTTCACGCAGGTCTTCTCCTATCGCTAACACACACACCACCCTCACACCATGCCGGCGAGTTAAACTCTCACACATTTGCGTGTTCGGAGATGCCATGCTCCTACACCGCAACACACACACACACACACAAACACACAGACTTGCTCGCTTTCACACTCGTTCACACACACACACACACACATACACAAAATAATTGATCTGAGATGTTTACACAGAAAAAATTGCATCAAATGCAGAACTGCTCTCACATGCTCAACATGCCACACTCGCTCCACTACTGCGCATGTGCAGAGAGAGAGAGAGAGGTTAATATTAAGGTTTTGACAGTATGAAAAATGCTAAAAAAAAAAACAAAGAGAAGTGATTTGTATATGTACTTTGACTTGTAAAGACAAGGTATTTGTTTTTTTTTGTTGTTGTTTTTTTTACCTAATCAACTGCATAGATTTTTGAAGGTAAATCTTTATTTTGAAATTGGTGCATACAACACATTCCAAAAAGGTTTGGACAGGCGCAATTTAGGACTAATTGTGATGTGACTAATAGTGAGTTAAAATTAGAAGGTGATGTGAAACAGGTGAGGCAATCATCTGAATTTCCCCTTGGGGATCAATAAAGTATCTATCTATCTATCTATCTATCTATCTATCTATCTATCTATCTATCTAATTAATCTATCTATCTATCATCATAGTACAAAAGGAGCCTCCAAAAAAGGCCTAGTACTTCAAGAGCAAGGTTGGGTTGATGCATCAGTGGGTTGGGTTGATGCCAACAGATGCATCAGTGAATAATCAAACACTTTGAGAACAACATTCCAGAAAGACAAGTTGGTAGAATTTTGGGCATTTCACCTTCAAAAGTGGACAATATATTTAAAAGTTTAAAGGAATCCAGTCAAATCTCGGAAAACCACTTCTGAATTCACGTGATCTCTGATACATCAGACATCACTGTCTTAAAAACCATAATGAGTCTGTGATGTATATCCTGACATGGGCTCGGGAATAATTTGGTAAATCTTTTTCAGTCGACGCCATTTGCCTCTGCATCCACAGATGCAAGTTAAGGCTTTACTATGCAAAGCAGAAGCCATACATTAACACTGTCCAGAAGCGCCGCCGACTTCTCTGGGCTTGGTGTCATCTGAGATGGACAGTAGCACAGTGGAAATGTTTGTGGTCCAATGAGTCAACATTTCAAATAGTATTTGGAAAAAACAGCCATCGTCGGGCAAAAGAGGAAAAGTGCATGGTTGTGTAAGCAGAGAGTGCAGATGTTGTCATTGCGTGCTTGCAGTCCTGACCTGTCTCTGATTGGTAAGAACAGACCTTCTGGCTCAAAAAGAAGTCTCCAAGAAACCCAAAATTTCATCATAGCCATAGTGTATGAATGGGTGTGTGTGTATGTTGTGCCCTGCGATGGATTGGCACCCTGTCCAGGATGTACCCTGCCTTGTGCCCGATGCTTCCTGGGATAGGCTCCAGGTTCCCCCACGGCCCTGAAAAGGAGTAAGCAGTTGAAGATGGATGGATGGATGGATGGATGCATCTGCTAGTAAGTATTGCAATTGTCTATGTCAAAGTGAATGCTTCTCCAATCAGAAAGAGATTGCACAAATTTGACCTGCATGGGAGATGTGCCAGGAAGAAGCCTTTGCCAGACTACAGTTTGCCAATGAGCAACTAACTAAAGATGCAAGAAAATGTGTCAAAATGTGTCAAAAAAAGCCAACAATTTTCATGGGGAGTATTTAATTTTTCACATGACTCTCTCTCTCTCTCTCTCTCTCTCTCTCTCTCTCTCGCACACACACACACACACACACACACACACACACACTAAAATTGCTTTCTTCCATCTACAGTGGCAAGAAAAAGTATGTGAACCTTTTGGAATTTCATAGTTTTCTGCATAAATATATACACACAGACACACTTACACACATATGTATGTATATTGTAAATAAATCACTGGATGCTCCTCATGCGACTGCTGTCCACGTGCTTCAGGACTGATATTTTGGACACCCATGGCGCACATGGCTGCAAGGTGGAGCAGTGTAACAGAGAATTGCTGGCAGCCAAAGATTACAGCAGTAGCTCTTCATACTTATTCAGAAGTGGAGATGAAATAAAAGTTTGTGCAAGTGTAGAAATTGGAGCGAGTTCTCCAATGCCTCTGAGATGAACATGTACTTCACTCTCCTTACCAGAGATTGTTGACAGCACAGAAGAAACTGCTTCCTTTCTGATTGCCTGTGCCCCTGTGCCATGCTGACAACTATCCATCTCCCCTTTGAGCCTCCACAGCCTATGGCCCAGAAGAAACATTTCCCCTCCCTGTTCCCTTGCAACCAAATAAAGAGCATGTCTGTTTGTTACATTCAACTTGCCTGTTTTGTGTCTGTGTCCTGCCTTCAGCAGCAGTGAGTCACTACTCAGGTGGAGAATATGAGCAGGGTACGCACACAAACCTTCACCATGGACCCCATGCTATTCAACAGCAAGCCATGACCCAGGAACTGTTGCAGGGGCTTTGCACTGACACTGAAGAGCTGCTGTCCGTGCAATAGCAAAATGCTGCCACCGTTCATTTTGATCCCCACCGCACGACCCAGCACCTCCTTACTAAAATCATGGCTGATTATGACCTGGAGAACCAGACTCTCGGCTGCCATTGCTGGCGAAAGTGTCACCATGGACAACTTTGAGAGCTCTGCTGCCCAAATAACAGAAAGCAGTAGGCATCTCATCCCCTGACAGCCCCAGAGAAATAGTAGAGGCACTGGATTGAGCCCTAGCCCTAGCATCAGGTGAGGGGAGAGGAGAAAGTTTTTTGCCAGTCTAAGGTGGGATAAGATCCCACAACCTTCTGACCCTAATAATGGTATGAGGGAAGAGCCCTAAAGAGCAACACCACCTATGCTTCGCTGCCAGATGAGCCTATGCCTACCGACCTGGCCCTAATGCCTACACCCTGAGTCAACAACTGCTGCCCAGCTGGCTGTGCTATTCACGCACCCAATCAGCCAAAAGCCCTGACCATCTCCATTGAGGTAAATGGTATGCCCATCCCAGCCCTCCTCGACTCAGGGAGCAAAGTTACCCTTGCGCAACCAGTGACCCTGCTCCATGCTACTAAGGAGTGCCTAAGCCTCTTGGTCTGCTGCATGCACTGGGATGTCAGGGAGGCCCACTAAATAGGTCTGGGTTGGGGACCATAAGTATGAGTAGCTGTTGCTGGTAGGGTTATAACCTGAGATCCCCGTGCCACTACTCCTTTGTTGGGACTGTCCAAGGTTCCTTGTGGTCATCTCCCATAAGAGACAACAAAGGAGACAATAGCAACCAAGCTTCCTATCTCGCCCAGGAGGAGGATGACACTGTGGAAGTTGAAGTGGAAGCTGAGCACCCCAACCACTAATCCAGTCTCTTCTGTATTCCATAAGCTCATCTGAGAGGGCAACATTGGGTGTGAGCAAAAGGAGGATGACTGCCTTTTCCTCACTCCAAGATTGATGTCCTAATGAACCTGGCTCACTCACACCCCTTGGGCAGTCACCTGGGGGCCCACACCACACTGGAGAAGCTGAGGGACCACTTCCAGTGGTGACCCCAGTGCCAGTGTACATTCCCCAAAAAGCCTGCACCCACCCCTCTCATCCGACATCCCATCATTGTTGTGCAATTTGAAAGGCTTAGAATGGACCTCGAAGGCTTCTCCTGAAATCCGCCCAAGGCCACAAGTACATCCTTGTCATTATGTATTGTCACTCAATACCTCAAGGTGGTCCCATTCCAGAAAGTCACCTCCCGTAACATCGGTAGAGAACTCATGCTCCTCTTCAGTCGAGTGAGGGTCCCAAGAGATCTTCTGATGGATCAATGTATGCCCTCTCTGTTTTGACTAATGGTCAATCTCTGTCAGCTGTTGCAGGTACAGCACCTCCAAACATCTGTGTACAATCCCAGACCGATGGCCTGGTCAAGTCCTATAATAAGTATAATGCAATGGGTAGTGGACAAAAATGGAAGAAATTGGAACCTACTCCTGCCCTGTGTCCTGTTTGCTGTCCATGAAATGCCCAAGGCCTTGACAAGCTTTACCCCGTTAGAGCTCCTGTTTTGCCAGAGAGCTTAAGGAATACTGGATGTGGCTCAGGAAGCATGGGAGGACCAACCTTCACCATTTCACAGTCAGTGAATATATCCAGGAAGACGTAGGAATGGCTCTTGCTCTAGAAGCTTCTTGCACCTGTCTGCTGGTATTTTCTACCACTGTTCCACTGCTATGCATTCACTGCTATGCAGCTCTTAAGTTTGCAGAAGTCATTTTTGCAATGGCAGATTTCAGCTCTCTCCAAAGGTTTTCAATGGGATTTAGGTCAGGACTCATACCTGGCCAGTTTAAAACACTCCATCTTTTCCTTTTCAGCCATTCTTTTGTGCTGTAAGATGTGTGCTTTGGGTCATTGTCCTGCTGAAAGACCTAATACCTTCGCCTCAAAGCTAGTTTTCTGGCACTAGGTAAAACATTTTTCTCTAAAATGCCGTGGTAATCTTCTGACTTCATCATTCCTTTGATACATTCAATGCCTCCAGTACCAGAGGCAGCAAAGCAGCCCCACAGCATGACAGAAACTCCACCATGTTTTACTGTAGGTATGGTGTTCTTTTCCATATGGGTTTCATTATGTTGCCTGTAAACAAACTGATGCACTGCATTCTCAAAGAGCTCTACTTTGGTTTCATCTGTCCATAGAACATTATCCCAGAAAGACGCTTATGTATGAAAGATTTTACAAACATTACTTTAGCCATTTTTGTGCCTTTCTTTCAATAGTGGTTTCCACCTTGGCCTTGGCCCAAGGAGCCCTACTTGGTTCAGTGTGCGGCATATGGTACGGGCTGAAATCACAATGCCAAATAGCTCCAGGTCAGCCTGAAAGCCCTTTAGTTGTCTTATCTGGTGGTTTTTCCACAGTCTGCACCAACCTTCACAGACTTCTCTGACCGAGTTTCTTCTTAGTGCCATGTCCTGGAAGCATCTTAACAGTTTTGTGACTGTGAACCTTCTTGATAACATTATGAACTGTTGAAACAGGGATTTCAAGAACTTTAGAATTGTTATGTTTTTGGATAATAGCATTTATGAAGCTCTCAGAAGGTTCTCTTGTCTTCAGCATGGTGAATAAGAAACTGGAACGAATCAACCCATTTTTATGAAGTAAAACCATCATTCACTTTTTAAATCAGGACATGTGAACATGGAAAATTAAGCACAGGTGTGTGGTATTTGTTTTTTCTTTTGTTTGAGGAACTCATTTAAATTCATAAATATGGTGCCAATAATTGTGTCCAGCATACGTTTTTGTCCATATTTTTAATTTCACTATATGAAAGCCTTTTTTGTTGTTGTTCAATAACTATGAACATGTTATTAATATATTCTGATTATATAAAAACTTGGGACGCTTTGTAAAATGTGAAACAGAATTCAATGATTTGTGAATCTCATTAATCCATATGTCACAATAGAAAATAGAAAACATCAAATGTTTAAACTGAGTAAATAATAATAATAAAAAAAGAAGTAATTTTGACTTTCATGGCCACAACACGTCTCAAAAAAATTGGGATGAGGGCAACAAAAGGCTGTAAAAGTAAGTGTTACTTAAAGGAAACAGCTGGAGGTTAATTGGAAACAGAATAATATTCCTCAACATAAAATTGCAAAGACTATGAATATCTCACCATCTACAGTACATAATATCATCAAAAGATTCAGAGAATCTGGAGAAATCTCTGTGCAAGGTACAAGGTGAAAATCAATACTGCATGCCCATGATCTTCAGTCCCTCAGGCAACACTGCATTGAAAACAGGCATGATTCTGTAATTGTCTGTGAACACAGTTTGCCGTGCCATCCACAAATGCTGGTTAATGCTATATCATGCAAAGAAGAAGTGATCTATAAGAACATGATCTATAAATGCCACCATCTTCTCTGGGCCAAAGCTCATTTAAAATGGACTGAGGCAAAGTTGAAAACTGTTCAGTGGTCAGACAAATTGAAATTTGAAATTCTTTTTGGAAATCATGGACACCTCGTACTCTAATCTAAAGAGAACTAAAGATAAGAGGGACCATCCGGCTTCAAAAAGCTTGCATCTCTGATAGTATGGGGGTGCATTAGTGCCTATGGAATGGCCAGGATGTACATCTGGAAAGGCACCATGAATGCTGAAATGTATATAGAGGTTTTAGAGCAACATTTGCTTCCATCCAGATTCCATCCCATTTTTATTTCTGAGAGACTCTGCCTCTCTAAGATATTTTATACCCAATCATGTTACTGAACTGTTGCCAATTAACTTAATTAGTTAAAAAATGTTACTCCAGCTGTTTATTTTTAGTAACACTTACATTTCCAATCCTTTGTTGACCCCATGCCAACTTTTTTGAGCCGTGTTGCGGCCAGGAAATTCAAAATGAACATATTTTTTTCTTCAAATGGTACATTTACCCTGTTTAAACATTTGATATGTTTTCAATGTTCTATTGTGAGAAACATGGGTTTATGATATTTATGAGATGTGTATTTAATTCATATTTACTTACATTTTACACAGTGTCGGGTTGGATATATATATATCCACACACACACACACATATACACACACACACACACACACACACACACACAACGGGAACATGAGCTTCAACACTGGACCATAGAGCAATGGAAAAAGTTCGCCTGGTCCGATAAATAATGTTTTGGGAGCACAAGGGGTGTATCCACACAATATTTGGCAGGTGGTTTAAATGTTGTGGGTGATCGTTGTACACAGGGTGCTGTATACAAGACTCCACATACTGTATAGCAGAAAGGAACACTTTTTACAAAAATTTCTTAAACATTTCTCATTCCTACTTTATATTAAATATATATTTTCAGATAGCCTTTAAGAATGCCTTTGACATTGGATCAATATGCTGTCAGAACATTGTGTTAGACTTTTAACAGGAAACATGGCAAACTCCTCACAGATGATACTGTTGCCAAACTTATTAATAAATTCATGGAGATTCTTGCGACACTCTGTGTGTTTTACTCTCTCTCTCTCTATATATATATATATGATATACATGCCCACACACACACACACACACACACACACACACACACACACACACACACACACACAGAGGTGCATCTCAAAAAAATTCATGGAAAAGTATTTTTTTTTCCATAATTGAATTCAAAAAGTTGAAATTTCATATATTCTAGATTCATTACACATAAAGCAAAAATATTTCAAGCCTTTTTTTGTTTTAATCTTGATGATTATGGCTGACAGCTCATGGAAATCAAAAATCCAATATCTCAAAATATCAGAATATCAGCCTTCATATATATGAGCCTTTATATGAGCTTTCACATATATAGAATGAAGCAATCAAGATGTGATAGAAGTGGAGAGTTTCAGCTTATATACAAATAGGTTTTAAAAATATTGCATTAACCATTTAGGATTTACAGTGATTTATTTCAGATTACCTCCACAGGCTAAAACATAATTGGCCAATTGACTGCAATGCAGATTCATGAAAATGTGTGGCCTGTTTGCGTATGATTTAAGGAGATAAAAGGTCTGGAGCATATTCAAAGTGTTGAATTTGCATTCAGTAGCTGCTCATAGGAACTGCACAATATGCAGTCCAAAGAGGTGTCAGTGAAAGTGAAGGAGGCTATCATTAGACTGAAGTTTTAGGACTGGCAAAATGAACAGTTTGGTACATTCTTAATAAGAAGGAATGCAATAGTGAGCTCAGCAACTTCAAAAAGCCTAGAAGACCACAGAAGACAACTAAAGTCGATGACCGCTTAACAATATCTAGCCAAGGTAAGAAAACTATGGAGCTCTACAATCAAGAGACCAAGGAAAAGGAAGGGCTCATGATCCAATGCATAGACCACCATCTGTCAAACATGTGGAGGCACAGTGTTATGGTATGGGCATGTATGGCTGCCAGTGGAACTGGGTCACTGGTGTTTATTGATGAAGTGACTGCTAGACATAGCAGGATGAATTCTGAGGCATGTAGAGCTATATTTATATCTGCTCATATTCAGTCAAATGCTGCAAAACAGATAAAACCTTTTCTGTTAAACGCTGTATGGTCTTGGCCACCGTGCTGCAGCTCAGTGTCAGGGTCTTGGCAATGCTCTTATAGCCTAGGCCATCTTTATGTAGAGCAATTCTTTTTTTCCGATCCTCAGAGAGTTCTTTGTCATGAGGTGCCATATGGAACTTCCAGTGTCCAGTATAAGGGAGTGTGAGAGTGATGACACCAAATTTAACACACCTGCTCCCCATTCACACCTGAGACCT
>JAOUWY010000050.1:12881724-12892279 GCA_025728095.1 Prietella phreatophila | reverse complement strand
GCCCTCCACTAATATTGGCACCCTTCGAAAATGTGAGCAAAGAAGGCTGTGAAGAATTGTCTATTGTTTAAATTTGTTAAATATGTGTGCCACAATTATTGTCACCCTTTTAGTCAAGACTTTGTGCTACTTCCCTTTGCCAAGATTACAGTTCTGTGAACCTTCAGTTCACCCCACAGGTTTTCTATGTGTTTCAGGTCAGGGGACTATGATGGCCATGGCAAGACCTTGATTTTGTGGCCACTAACAAATTTTTGTGTTGATTTTGATTTATGTTTTGGATCATTGTCTTGCTTGAAGAGCCAACCAATGCCCATTTTAAGCTTTCTGGCGGAGGTAGTCCGATTTTCATTTAATATTTGTTGATATTTCATAGACTCCATGATGCCATATATCCTGACAAAATGTCCAAGTCCTTTGGCAGAAAACATTAAAGACAGCCCCAAAACATTTAAGAGTCCCTACAATATTTTACCATGGGCATGAGGTAATTTTCCATATGGCTACCTCTCTGCACACCAAAATCACCTCTGCTGTTTATTGCAAAAAGTTATATTTTGGTTTAATCTGACCATAGAACCCAATCCCATTTGAAGTTCCATTAGTGTCTGACAAACTGAGGACTCTTGAGGTTGTTTTTGGATGATAGTAGAGGCTTTATTCATGAAACCCTTCCAAACAACTTGATGTTGGTAACTTCGCATTGTAGTTTTGTAGCCTTTTTGACCCTAAGACGCAACTAACTTCTGCAATTCTCTAGCTGTGACCCTTGGTGATTTTTTTGGTCACTCAAACCATTCTCTTCACAGTGCGTTGAGACAATATAGACACAGGCATGAAAACCTTATGGGGTTCTACTAAATAACTCCAAATCTGGTTTCATAAGATGAAATGTCAATTCTCCCAGTAACTAGCTTCTTATTCTGTTCATTTTTAGTGGAACTGTAATAAAGGTATTTGATGGCAACACTTTTAATATGACAAAATTATTTGGTGATAGACTACTTTAAATGACAAAACTACTGTCTTGTCCAAGATGATGTGAGCTTGTCCAATATGGTGTGGATGACTCCATTTACTGTGCTAGGTTTAATCTTCTTTTACTTCCTTTGCACCAACATCTTTGGCACTCATCACATATGACACCACAGTTTTGAATACAGAATATAAGCTCATTCACTACTCACTGAACACTTTTATCAGCGACTCCTATTTGTTGATGGGGATCCACCATGACATTGAACAAAAGAAAGTGAGATAGATGGAGGAAAAACCAAGGGTAATGATCAGGTGTGAAAAAACTGGTTAAGAGCAGGAGCACATAGACCACAGTCCAACAGACTGCTTGCATATGGACAGGCCATTGAAAACAAGCTGGACAACATCAGGATGTGAGTTTGTTTGGAACACATGAGGTACTGCAATATGCTTTGTTTCACCAAAATATGGCTTACCCCTCTAGTACCTGACCAGTCTATTCAACCTTCTACATTTTCCATATGGACAGAATGGAAGAGTCAATTTTTATGAGGCTGTTTTATGACCAACAACACTGATGTCTCCCATTCCTGCTCTCCTAACATGGAACACCTGACAGTCTGATGCCATCCCTTGTACCTGCACATCTATTACCAGAATATAAACAAAAGATGTTGCAGGAAGCAACAGTATCACAGTTGCCCAACTGCCCATTCAGAATCCACGCAACAGTATGCACTGAGTGATGTGGACTGGGACATGTTTAAGAGTTTAAAAAAGTGGTGTTTGATTGCTATGCCGACAGATGATAGCATTTCCAAGAGAATAGCTAGGGTCTTTCCAAACCAGAAACTGTGGGTTGATAAATCTATCCACAATATGCTGAATGCGTGCACCACTGCCTACCATGCTGGGCTCCAGATGGGAGACATGGCTGAGTATAAAGTGGCATCCTACAGACTTACATGGATAGTGAAAAATGCTAAGTAGAGCAACACGTACAAAGTGGAATCTCTGCTCCAGAAACATAATACCCAATGAATATGGCAGGGATTACAGGCATCATGGACAGCAGTGGCAGATGCCATGAGTGTGGTGAGAACCAGGTTATTATAGTTTTTTTTTTTTTTTTAAATGCTAGTTTTTAGTTTATTTAATTTTGTATTTTAGTTTTCAATTTCAGTTTCATTCCAGTTAGCTTTAATGATGCATAAATAGTTTTATCTTTCCAAAATCAATACTTTTAGTTTGCATTTAGTTTTAGTATAATTTTAGCTTTTAAAGCATGGTAATAATATGGAAAAATAATATGCTCTATCGTTTGCTACCTATTAACATTGGGGGGTTGAACTGAAACTGAAAGTCTATTGAATTGTAATTGATATATATATATATATATATTTTTAATTTTATTTATTTATTTATTTTTTTAAATCAGCTTTTATCTACCCATCTATCTACCTAACCTACAAGCTTTTGTGATCAAATGATTATTTAATTAAAACAATTTCCACCGAGAATAATAACAGTCCAAATGAATGTACACTGTAACTGATTAAAATTTATATAGATCACTTATTGTGGGATTTTAATATGCCACTGTAATGCACTGTAGTGTTAACATCCAGTGTGAACAACCTTGTTGTTTTTAATGGGAACTATTAAAATAACATTTAGCTAACATAACACAACGCTGTTTTTCACTTACTTGTTATATTGATAGTTATGGCTAAATTGCAATGAATTAGTGATCTGGCTATAATATATGTAGTGTCATTAGCTGGATTAGGCCATATTATCGTACTTCATTCGGGGTACAGGGTTTTTTTTTCTCCCTCACTGAACATCCATGCAAAAGTCTGTTGGTCAGCACTTCTTTTTATGTGCAAAACTTCCAGTACTCTCCCAGGCAGTAATCAAGTGTTGTGTTGCAACAACACTTGTGCAACAGAGAAGGGCTTTTATTGTTTTTATCTGAAATATTAAAAAAATAACTAACAGTCGATTTGGAACACCAATAATGTTACAAAAATAAATTCTACATATACTTGTACATATATTTCAATTGTTCATAGTATAAATATTGGGGGTTGGGGTGGTGTAATTGTTAGTTCAAATTAATGGGGGAGGGTTTGGTTGGGGGGTTACCTTAATGAGCTAAATCATTCCTATGCATGTTTCGTTGCTAGCGCTGCTGATATTGTCATTCCTGCTCACACTAGCATTCCTGCTAATGCTACAGAAATGTTCTCATCCATCCAAGAGGTTAATTCACTCACTAACACATACATTATGTGCAGAGGACTCTAAGACGAATGACAGGCAGGAAGGCAGTGGTCCCTGAGTGAATCCAGGGAAGGTTCTGAAAACATGCACTGACCAACTAGACCCATTGCTCAACAGTATTTACTGTTCCTGATCTAGTCCATGGTCCTGTTATAGTTCAAGAGACACACTTTCATTCCTTGATGCAAGTCATACACTCTAGCTGACCTGAACATTTACCATCCATTGGCCCTGACCTATGGGGTGATTATGTGCTTTGATAGACCTATCAAAGATCTCATCTTCTACTCTCAGCATGCTAGACACACTCCAAATCTTTCAAATAGATCCACAGATAATGCCATCTCTACATGAGAAGGGAAACTATATGAGAGAGAGCTGTTCATAAATTACAGTTCAACCTTTAACAGAATGGTCCCCCTCAGCTCCTCAACCTACCACTGGATGAAAACACCCTCACCCACAACAATGGAGGGTGTTTTACAGGGCTGTGTTTTAAGCCCTCTGCTATACTTGCTATACAAACATGACTGTGCTGAATCCAACAACATTGAAAAGTTTGTGGATGAAACTGGTGGTAGGCCTGCTCATCAAGAATAATGTAGATGAAGTGGAGAGGCTGTCCCAGTGTTGTCTGACTAACAACTTGTTTCTAAAGATATACAAGACTAAGTAGACTGGTTATGGACTTCAGAAGGGAAAAACGGAGGATATATACAACTCGTATGATTTATGGCACTCAGAGAAAGTGAGCAGCTTCAGGTACCACAATGTACACATCTGCGAAGACTAGTCATGGACTCTGTACACTTTAACTACAGTACAAAAAGTAAGACAAGAAGTCCATCAATATCGCCACAATAGAGAGAATCCTCACTGGGAACATCACTGCCTGGTACAGGAACTGCATTGCTGAAGACCCCAAAGCTTTTCAAAAATCCCACAAACTCCAACATTCTGGGAAATACCTCCTCAAACACATGGCTAGGACTGAGAGACTAAGGAGGAGCTTTTTTCCGCAAGCCATTATAATCCTGAACTCATGACCACCAACTCTCTTGAGCTCCTGTGCATATGACATTAATGTGCACACACACACACACACACACACCACATCATCATATATGTCCTATAAGGCACATCTGACACATCTGACACACTTGCACATGCACAGGACACTTTCGTGTACATATGTATGTACATGCATACAGTCCCACACAAGAGTATTGAAGGCCATTTTTTTTTGCTATTCACTGAAACATTTGAGTTTAAGATCAAAGGATGAATATATGATGATAGATGAGAATTTCAGCATTTAGTTCCTGATATTTACATCTATGTGTATTAAACAACTTAGAACATGACACCATTTTGGTGGCAGACCACCCAGCTTTTAGGTGAGCAAATATATTCAAACAGATATAAGTGAATTGAAGTAAATACTTTTTTCCTATTTTCACTGCTCACATTTGGGGTCGTCACAGTGGATCACTCATCCGCATATTGATTCTGGCACATGTTTTACACTGGATGCATGTCCTGGCACAACCCTCCCCATTTTTCGCGCTTAAGCACTGAATAGTGGACTCCTCTAGTAGCTGGAGTTGGTTACCTGACTGAGAATCAAACCCAGGCTGTGGTTGTGCCACAGGCTAGCCACTAGTACACCAGGGAACTAAAGTAAATGCAAGTAAATTCATACAGTATACAATAATATATCTCACATTCTGATTTGATACAATTTTAGTTCAAGGTATGAACTCAGTCCTTTTATTAATCAAAATGGCAACACCACTTGCTATAGTATTGTAATTCGAATTACAGACTTGCACTACGTTTACATGGACATCAATAATCTAATTATTGACCTTAATAAGTAACATAATAAGGTGATTAAGATGTTTACATGAGTCGCTTTTAGAATACTCCTGTCATGTTCCCATTGTACATGTTATAGATCATAATAAGATTAAGAGCCCGTGTCATTATGTCACCGTGCTACGCCGTCCGATGTCCCTTCAGATTTTTACGTCTCGACATACAGTTCGTCTTCGTTATGGTACCGTATACAGTTTTGGGTGTTTTTGTTTAATTTTCTATGAACACTTTAAGTGCTGTTAATTATTAGTCATGCTGTACTTGCAAATAGACGATTGCTTGAAGCTGTGGCATGCATCTAAAATCGCATACTTACCTACTGTATAGTAGCCGAGATGCATGTATTTTTCCCCACTACAGGCCTATAGTAGGAAAGTATGCAATTTGGGACGCAATCAAACTCTCTTGTTCACCATAAAACTGCCGTATGTGTGATCGTGTACTGTCGCAAAATGCGGTGAAAAACACTCACACGATGTTCATAATGTGATTAAGGTGTTTACATGTCTGTAATACACGTCCATAATACAGTTAAAACAGGAGCAATCTACCTGTCTTAATTCAATTAGAGCTTAATTGGATTAAGGTTGCTGTTTACATCATAGTTTCTTAATCAAATTATGGTCTTAATTAGATTAAGAATTGATTATTGCTGTCCATGTAAACGTAGTGTTGGTTAACCCAGCCTTTATGTAACTTGATATACTCAAGTGTGAACAGTTTCCTGAAAAAATATAACATCAGCATTAAAATTTTTAAGATTTGAAAAAAACTTTCACTTCAAGAAAAAATTACCCAAAATGACCAAAAAAAGGCCATCATGTCTAATTAAATGACTTTTCTAAATTCAGAAAAATGTAAAATATAAATTCTTATCAAATATACGGTGAATCCTCCTGCCTACGTAAAGTGGATGCTCAATTATCCCAATGTTCATTAAAGAAGGCATGAACTATGTTGAAAAACTGCTGTCAGCCACTTTGACTCCCCCTTAACACAAGTTCTTTACCCTGGTAATTATGATAAAGAATGATGAAAGTTAAGTACGACAACCTCCATAAGCAATTGAGCTATCCAGTCTATGGAGTTTGTCCAATTTTGGTCGATAAATTGAAATAGTTCAGAGCCAAAATCTTCCATAAGGTCTTTTATGAAGCCAATTGAGTCTGTCCAAATCTTTTCTGGTGCTCCAGTGGCGAAAAATTTTTATATTGTGGAAAAGGTTTTTTCCCTCCATAATATATTTCAAAAAGTTAAACTTTCATTTATTCTAGATTATTTGCACATAGAGTGAAATATTTCAAGCCTTTTTTTGTTTTAATCTTGATGATTACATCTTACAGCTCATGGAACTGAGATACTGGAAAAATCAATTATTTCAGTATTTTGAATTAAATTATGGGAAAAAAATTACTTTTCCACAATATTATAATTTTTGAGATGCACCTGTATATTGTCTGCAGGGACTTATACATCATATTGATGCATTTAAAAGCAACAAATGTGTGAAATTGCCCAGAGGCAGTTGGAACCATCGTGGAGGAGCATCGGTGCCGATGGAAAAGTCAGCCTCTGTCGAGTGAAGTCAAGTGAGTTTTTATTGTCATTCCACTATTTACTGCAGCTTGTACACATTGGGATGAAATCTTGTTTCTCGAGACCATGGTGCAACAGTGTATAAACCATTAGAACAGTGTATAAGACTACATAAACTGAAAATACACAACAGAGTGAGATGAGTGCAAATCAATAAATACTCAGAACAGGACAATAAATACACAGCACAGTAAATACATAGACTGTAAACTATTGTGTAGTGTAGCAGCACAAATATTGCAGCAATACAGACAGCAAAGATGAGTTCCATAATATAAAAGTGACTGATGCAGCTTTGTAAAGTATAGTGTGCAGTGGTACTGAGTCATTCTGTGTGGGTAGCCTAGGTGTGCATTGGGAGGCAGCAGGGTGTTGAGTGTTGAACCTGAATGCTTCACATAAGAAACTGTTGCAAAGTCTGCTGGTGGTGGCACAGATGCTCCTGTATCTTCTGCCACATGGCAGGAGGGTGACAAGTCCATGAAAACGGTAAGAGGGGTTGTCCACAATGCTGGTAGCTTTGTGGATATAGTGGTTGTTGAATGAGGTGTCTGGTGGGTAGACAGACCTTGATAATCTTTTCAGTTGTCCTCAGAATTCGCTTTAGGGTCTTACAGTCAGAGACTGTGTAGTTTCATACCACACAGTGAGACAACTGGTCAGGATACTCTCTATCATACCTCTGTTAGAAGGTGCTGAGGATGGGAGGGGGGAGTTTGGCTCTCTTCAGCCTTCGTAGGAAGTGGAGGCAGGCAGGTGGTGTTGAAAGTCCAAGAGAGAACAAGAAACTTGGAGCTTTTGAGACTCTACACAGATGTTCCATTAATGTGCAAGTGGTCCACTTAGGTGCTCTTGGTCAACAATTATCTCTTTAGTCTTCTCGAAATTGAGAGATAGATTATTGTCTCTACACCCTTCTGTGAGCTGGTTCACCTCCTCTCTGTATACTCTGTAATCACCATTGTTGCTGATGAGGCCCACGATTGTTCATCAGCAAACTTGATGATGTGATTTGACCTGTTCAGATTGGCCCTTGCTGTGCAGAAGACTGCCTTGTTGTCAAACCTGAAGGCAGTGTCTTAGGGTCTTCAGCTGCTAGCGCACTTCAGCAGTCATCCACGGTTTCTGGTTTGCATGTGTGGTGATGGTCTTGAAGGTGATGAGTTCATATCATCTGTGCACTTGCTGATGTAGCCAGTCATTGATGTTCTGTATTCCTCTAAGTCTGTGGTATTGTGATATGTAGCAATGCTCTCTGAACGTATTACGGACTGTGCTCAAAACAGTCCTGAAGTGCTGAGATGGCTCCCTCAGATGAGGTTCTTGCTCATTTCAGAACTGGTTTGGCATGTTTCAGGTGTGGTCTGTACAGATGTGGCCTAATAATAATTTTTTTTTTCACACGGGTTCACACAATTCATAACATGTGATCACGTGGTACCCTGCAGGCACGCTTCATAGAATTTAAATTCATTTATTGTGCTTCACACAATAATTACCAGGTGGCGGATGGAAGAACATACTGTAGCTAAACAATAAAAATTTAAGTGTGTGGTTCACACAACAATATTACATTTAGAAATATTACAAATATTGCACTGCTAATGCTGGGATTAGCATAATGCATATATGATCCGAGCAGCCGAGGTGGTGGCAGGGTGCAGCCTAGTAAGCACAATGTTTATCACGGTGCATTGTCTGTGGGTTACTGATAGCCCGATAGAGTTCAATTAGTGATTCCCATGCATTAACGCCAGGTGTAATATATACCGCAACAATGAGCTGGGCAGGTATTAGTATATGGCTGGCATTTTACAGTCATAAACTCCACCAGCAGCGCACAGTGGCTTGAGACCACACCTGCACCATTCATTATTTTTTTTTTTATTATTCAAGTCCATATTAACAAAGTACAAACAAAATAAATTAAAAAGGACACACGAGCCTGGGATGGAATACAAGACACTTGAGCCTGGTGTGGGGTACAGAGAGCCCTTACTGGACACAGTAAGTACAATTTCTCTTGTTCTGGTGTAAGGCATGGAGGAAGGAAGAAAACCTGCATCACTATTGGCTGGGCAGCAAACAAAGGCACTTTAGGAATATAGTCCAGCCTAGGATCTAAGAAGACTAATCCTGTTGCAAATTCAAGGCAGGAAGGGTCAACAAAGAGAGCTTGCAGATCTCCTACTAATTTGTCTGGGGCAGTCAGAAGAGCTGAAATGGGGTACCTGACAGATCTTCCAGGACCCAGGAAGGTATGTATGGTCTGTAGATGGGTCTCAGCATAAACTCTGATGTTATAGGATGTTGCCCCACAGAGGCTTCATCAATGCGGCATGGTTGGCCAAAATGTGGGCCATGTAGACCATAACTGTAGAAGGAGCCACCTCTGCTGAGAAATGTTCTTGTAAAACCTCCAGGACTGTAGCTATTGTGCAATCTACTGAGTCTAACTGATCTTCCTTAAATCATGAAACAAAAAGTTGCCACTTGAGTGCGTACAATTATCACTCACTGACAAATACTTTCCCTCCGCCCAGAGTAGTAGTAGTTGCACCTATTTAACTTGTTACATGATGGGTTAACGCTAGACCAAAGGGAAGAACATGATATTTGGTACACGTTACCTTCAAAAGTGAGTCTTAGGAACCTTATGTGACTGGGCAATATTTCGGTGTGGAAATATGCACTCTGTCATCATAAACCAGTCCTTGAACTGAGTCTGTGTAACAATAAGTTTGAGCATCAACATCTTGAACCTGTATGTATGAAGAGTGCAGTTCAGGTAACTAAAATTGGCCACATACTCCCATCTTTTTTGTAGACCAGGAAATAATGGCTATAAAAACCTCCCTCACTCATAGGTAGGGATACATGTTCTATGGCCCCTTTCCAAGAGGGATCTTATTTCCTGTGCTAACATCAGGCTCTGCTCTGTGCTGACTACTGTGGTGAGCACACCTCTGAACTGGGGGGTCGAGCTATGAATTGAACCTGATAAAACCTTTCTGTGATGGACAGAACCCATGGAGACACATTTGGCAGTAGTTTTCATACTACCAGATTGTCTTTTAGTGTCGTTAACTTTTCCATATTCTGTCGGAATGAAAGCATCAGATTTTGGGGGCTGTGGCTGAACTGGTAGAGTGGGTTGTCCATTAATTGTAGGCTTAGGGGTTCGATTCCTGGCCCACATGATTCTACATGCCGAAGTGTTGTTGGGCAAGACACTGAACCCCAAGTTGCTCTGATTGGCAAGTTAGTGCCTTAGATGGCAGCTCTGCTACCATTGGTGTGTGAATGTGTATGTGAATGGATGATTGAGACACAGTGTAAAGCGCTTTGGATAAACCGCTACATAAAACCTTGGATAAAACCGCTACATAAAAGTTACATAAAACTGCTACATTCTGAAGACTAGACCATTTCCTTGTCCTGTGATAGCTCGCTTACCAGAGGGGACTGAAAACTTGAGACGATATTGGCTAGGTGGGGCCCTACAGTAAACCTGGTGGCTAACTGCCCTCTCAACCTCACACCCCTGATACTTCACTCTGCAACACATCAGGACTGATCCTTCTTTGCCTGCTTGGCATTAATGATTAATCCTAGATTAATCCTACTATCAGGCTACAACTTTGACTGCTTGGTCCCCCTTGCTCTAGTGCTAGCCCGTGCAAACTCGACACGACGAGTAAGGCACTGGCTGAATGCCGCTGTTTGCTGTTTTGCCTTGCAAACCTGTCGGTGATGTTGATCTGCTGAACAGGCTGGAAGGTTCAACAGGGGTGTCCAGCAGGGAGACCTTATCCTT
>JAOUWY010000050.1:12697280-12707605 GCA_025728095.1 Prietella phreatophila | reverse complement strand
AACGAAAAGCTAATCGTGTTCCAGCTAAAGTTCCACCTACAGTGAACACAGGTACATCTAAAACAGTGAAAAAAAAACACACACAGTTCCACAGGCGAGAGCGAGGACTCTAGATAGTGACAGCAGTGAAAGTTCAGGCCATGTTGAAACTGACAGTGACCCAAACTCGCATGATTCGAACTCTCCTAATCCGTCTTCAGCATCAACCTGACCTGACTGGCACTGCAGGGGTTCGGAGTCATAACAGGACAGTTGACTTTTGGCACTAAAATGCATTTATTTAGTTATTGTTTACTTGAATTTATTCAGAGGCATTGACCACGCTGATGCTCGTACGGTACTTCTAAGTGAGTAGAAGGATTTTAGCGAGCATTTTTTCGTTTTTTCTCTAGTTAAGAATTATGCCCCAAGTTTAGTAAAAACACCGAACTGCTTCATTTCCAAAGTAATATTACACACATACATTATAAGTTGTTTCAAGGCCTAAAAACTTTAAAATTTAAATGTTGATTTTGCCCCAGGAACTCAGGGTTGGCGTGCGGTTTCTCTGGGGAATATAGGGTTATGGGACATAATACTGTGGGAACTTAAGGGTTAAATCTAAAATATGGATGTTTTTGTAAGGTTTGTGGGGCTACAAGTATAGCAGGGTATGAATATATCACAGTAATATGATTGTATAGTAGTTATTAATAATAACTATAAACCTATCAAAGTATTTTCTACAGGAAAACAGATGGAAAACGTTTTGAATCCAGCACTGTAGGAGTGGATGTGTACTTAAAATCATCCACTGTGATCTAGTAATAAGGTTTTGGTAAGAAATTGTGATTGAGGGTCTAGTGGAACATATGTGAATTATTTTTCTCCAAGTCTATTTTTGCAGTATTAATATCATTATGTAGTAAATGGGGTATCTAGAAAGACATTAGCAACCAATTGGAATGTCATAGCAACCATCTAGCGACACTCTTCCAACCAACTAGGTTAGCCTAGCAACCAACTGGTTTTGCATGGCAGCCACCTCAGAACACACTAGCGATCAACTGGGTTAGCCTAGCAATACTTTAACAACCGATTTGAATATGCTAGCAACATTTTAATGTTTTTATATAGCCTTTTAACCTTTACATGATTAAAGGGATTTGTAACCCCAAAATGAAAATTGTCATCAGTTACTCAACCTCTTATCACTCCTTACCCAAAGGACATTTGTTCATCCTCGGAATTAAAATGAAAACATTTTCCATGAGATCTGTGAGAATTTCTGCTCCTCCATTTACAGTCCATGCAACCAAAAATTTCAATCTCCAAAAATGGTCTGTTCAAAAAAGTTCATAAAAACATTGTAAAAGTAATCTATGTGACTCCAGTGGTTTAATCCCAGTTTTATGAAGCAATATGAATGCTTTGTGTGTGCAGCAAAAACTAATTTTAAGTCTTTATTTACGAAATATCTTCACTTCCTCATAGATCTCTGATGCACACTCTCAAGAGAACCACAACGCATGCGGTTTGTGTTGACTGGAGCGGACAAAAAAATATGCAAGTCCTTGATCAAAGTAGAGATCTGCAGACATCTTTGCTTCATAGATTGTTCTGTGTAACTCGCATCTAGTGCAGCACTTCTGGTCCAGTTGTATCATGAGAACGTTGTCAACATAATACGCATGCGTGTTTATGGTTGTTGTGGCCAAGAATGCCTGATATTACTGCAGGCTTTAAAAAAAAAATGCACTACAATTTGCAGTGTTCTGGTTTTTTTGTTTGTTTGTTTTTTTAGAAAACTTGAATTGCCAAAATTGTTTTGCATGGTCTTTTGCAGTGATGTTTGTTGGTAAATGAGACCTTTTAGCTGTGCTCATGTTTGACCCACATAAAATGAAGAGGGCTTTGGCTGAATGTGATGACGTCACATGATGTGTCTGCTTAAATCTATGGAAAAATCTCAGAAAATTTGGAAAAATTGCAAGCTCCTCCAAATATTAGTTTGCTTGTTTTTGCTAAAATTTCTACAATTGCAAAATTACAAAATCCTGGAGGGACTGATTTACAACCTTTAAACATGTTTCAGCATTTTTAACAGGTTACCCTTTACATATTAGAAACTTTTAGTCTTTTAAACTTAATCAACTTAACTGTTAAATGTTTTAAAATTTGTGACAACAGAACACTTTCAACATCAAAGTTTGTTCAAGGAACTTTAGCCTTCTATTTTAATTTATACCCCTTATTCTCATTTCATGTACGTGACTAAATCTGTTGATCTGTTTAGGGTTTGATGATACCCTCTTCAGTGTTATGGAATCTATTTGTTGTTTGATGGACACAATCCCTGAACATGAGCTTGCATCCCTTAGTTGTGGCACAGAATTGCTTCTACTGAGAGCTCACAGGTAAAAAGGATAAGTGCTAGCTTTAGAGCTAGCTTTTATTACATTCTTAGCAGTCTTAAGCTTAACAAATCAACACAGTTGAACACAGTTTGTAGTAGCATCAAATATCTTATGGTTTCCCTAGGAAGCGCATCATCACTGGTGGTGCATTGGTGGAAAAGCAGCAGTCAGAAGGAGGAACCAACCCTCACCCCAGGTCACTTCACAAAGCAAGTTCTGCTGTCACAAGCAAAGGCGACCATTCATCTACACATGGTCAACTCAGTAAATCCAATGCTTCTGTTATGTCCCTGGATTACAACAGTTGTATCTTTAAAGATTCAGACTGCGTTATCAGTGATGTGATTACGGGAGATGCCTGTAGCCTGAATCCTTCCATTATACATGCTGTGAAACGACACGAGGGAAAGATTTCCGGCTTGAACAATGGTAATGGAAACATTCAATCAGGAAAATGTTCTTTGAGTCTGTCCTTCAATAAGTCAAATGTTCAGGCTGTGAATCAAGAGAAAATGCTACATTACATCTCTCCTAAGAATACAGTGGAGGCGAACAGAAAGAATGTGGACAGCAATGCATTAGTTGGTGGGGCTAGTTTACAGGATCACAGGGAATCAGATGACATGGGTGACTTCTGCACAGGTGACTTTGACATTGATGACTTCAGTGAAAATGATATGCCAGATTATTGTGAGGAACCTGCAGATTTATCTGTGTCTGGGAGTTCCAGTGCACTACTACAGCCATTTTGTGAAGGAGGACACTCAAACTCCTGTGATAAAAAGAGTGTTGCCAACCCTACTGCTGCTGCAAAGTCTACTAAACCATGTTTCCCTGGTTAGTATTGATAAGCTACAGTCCCCTCAAATCTATTGGAACTGAACGCCAATTCATTTGTTTGTGCTATATGCCAAAGACATTTGGGTTTGAGATCAAAAGATGGATATGAGACAAGAGTTTAGGATTTCAGCTTTTATTTTCTGCTATTTGCATCTAGATGTGTTAAACAACATAAAACAGAGAACCGTTTGTAGAACCCAATTTACAGGCAAGAAAAAGTATAACCGAAACAGATGTGCCATTAAAAATGCGCATCAAAGGAAACTGGATTCTACGATTTCATGTAATGTGATACGCGTGGGGCAGTTATGTTCCTTTTGAAAAAACACTGCTTGCTAGTAGATACAGTAGTTGTGCCTGGACATACACTGTATATCCATATATTTTACCAACCAAACGGTGCTCTTTCTTGTACTGAAGCCAATGATTTACAGTTACAACGTGGACACCTGCGGCTTATAAAGAAGTGCGGCCTATATATGTACAAAAAATGTTTTTTTTTAATTATCGGGTGCGGCTAATATTCAGGTACACTCTATAGTCCAAGAATTATGGTAAAGAAGTTTCTAATTACAAGAGTGAGTGTGGTCGAGTCAAGTAGTAAAGGTACCTCTGTTAATGTGTATTTAGCATGTTATTTGAATAACGCAATGGTAACATGCAGGTTTAGTATGCCAGTGGCTGGGATTAGAGTCTCCGCTCAGTTTAATGTTTTTAAATGAGCGGTTTTTTCCCCTGCTGTAGAACGTTCCTCAGTGTAACGCTGAATGAATTTCATCTGCTCCTTTATAGCCAATGGAAACTTTTGCTCTTTTCTTAAACACACTGAAAAAAGGGATGTCACGATGCCGAAAATTTTGTAGTCAGTACTGATACCACCAAAAGTACATGATACTCGATACCAAAGTTGATACCATGGTGTGGTTTAAAATAAATAAATCAAATAAAAATATTTAAAACTCCTGGAGAACCGCCTACTCTGGATAATACTGGCAAAAAGATGGGGGGGGGGATTTTAGTTATCAAATGCTGTCTGACAATGACTAATGAAAAGTGCTAAGTGCTAATAACAAGTGCTAAGGTGCACTCCTAAAAGTGCACACACCCCTTATACTTTGAATTTGTTTAAATTCACTGATATGGTGGCAGGCCAAAAAGATTTATTAAAAGCATGACTTTTGAATAATAATTAGTCATATTAGGCTACATTTAGCTGAAAGGACACAGGCTGAATGGTGAGTTTATAACATTGCAATGCGTTAGCGTCATTAACAAATAACCGGCTATCGCAAACATAACGCTGGCTGGTTTCACAGCAACAATGCCAGATGCCTCAAACAAACATAATATAGGCCCGTCTTTCAGGTGCTTCGCCAAATTCCAGGTGTTTCCTCACTTTGTTTGAAATGAACGATAGCACCGGCTGCACAACCGCAACCGATGCTAGCTTCCCTCTCTTTGCCTCTCAACGAGTCAGGGCACAGCTAAACGTGTCGCCGTTTTCTGTAGTTAGGCGTTTTTGTTATTCTTTTGCACTACCGGTTATATCGGACACTTCCATACTAGAACTGTGTACTGGTCGGTGCTACGCAGTCACTTACTGTGCCCATTGTCCTGTTTTAATAGTTATTGTACTGTTTATTGTAGTGTTTGCACACGTTTTAATGTGCACTTTATGTAGAATATGTAGGTCTTTGTCGTCTCGTGGTTAGTGTGTTTTTTATGTAGCCTCATACTCCTGGAGGAACATTTTTTTTTTCGTTTCACTGTATACTGTGCAAGCTGTATATGGTTGGTATGACAATAAAAGCCACTTGAATTCAATCAGATTTTCTGATTCTTACTATATCTTGTGGTATGGCCTCCATGTTTTTTCTCTCAAAGTCTTCTATGAATGATGGATGGTGATACCTTCACCCCTGCCCATTGGTGCTTGTTGGTGTAATAAAAAATGTGCTATATTCTATATTGTTTAACACATTTGCATATAAATACCATGAAATAAATGCTGAAATTCTAAAATCTATTCTCATTTTCATATCAAACCCAAATATCTTTAGTTTACAGCAAAAACATTTGAATTGGCCCTGTTTTGGAAGGGACTGTACGTACGTGTGTGTGTGTGTGTGTATATATATAGACTTTTTATTTTTTGTGTTGTCCTTTTGTGCGTGTTAAAATCTAATAGTCTGCAGTACTAACAGAGTTCAGTGTGATTCTGTAGAGGTTACATCCAGAAATCCATCACATGGCTGCTTCTGGGGCTTCAACTTTCCCCACTCTCCAGAGATGATGAAGATTTTCCACAAGAAGTTTGGTCTTCATCAGTTCAGATTCAATCAGCTAGAAGCCATTAATGCTACTCTATTGGGCGAGGACACATTTGTGTTAATGCCTACAGGTTTGTTTTCCAGTGTGAGGTGCTAGTAACAAATATGAATTCATCTGTTTTAGCATATTTTATTCAGTTTTATGTATTGAGAGTTGTAATCCTTAACAACCTCAGCTCAGACACAGCTGCCCCTGCTAAATTAAGAACTAGTTAGTGGCACAAATAAGGAAACAACATTAATGATGTGACTACATTTGGTGGAAATCATCTATTTTCATACAAATCCATTGAATAGCTACTCAATTATTTACCAATTTAACCTCCCTTTACAGGAGGGGGTAAAAGCCTTTGCTATCAGCTGCCTGCCTGTGTCTCTGCTGGAGTGACTGTGGTGATATCTCCACTTCGTTCCCTTATTGTGGATCAAGTTCAGAAGCTTACAACATTAGATGTAAACTTCTCCTTTAAGATTAGTAAATACAATATTGGAAATGTGTAGTGACTGATTTTAATTTTATTAAAAAAAATTTAAGGTCCCTGCCACTAGCTTGTCTGGGGAAAAAAGTGACTACGAGGCAGGACGAATCTACATGCAGCTTTCTAAGAACGATCCTGTCATCAAACTGCTTTATGCCACTCCTGAAAAGGTTAAATATTTTAAGAAGTGTATCAAAATTGCTAATGATGCTACAAATAAAAGAAATGGTGCAAAAAAAACGTTAGTAGGGACCGGATAGTTTTTATGCTGTGTTTATACTTAGTAAGAAGCAGTAACTTTCTAGTCTTTTACACGTTGCTCTAAACACATTGAAGCAGATTTTTAATAGGGTTTTTATGCTTATTTTATGCTTCTCCCTGTCTGAATATATGTGCATGCATGCCCCAAGATCTGTGCAAGTGGGAGGATGATCAGTGCTCTGCAGAATTTGTACGAACGAGGTCTGCTTGCTCGTTTTGTCATAGATGAGGCACATTGCGTGAGCCAGGTATAAAACATGCATATTGCACAGTTCAATACTTTATTTGTTGATTTGGTTTTGCAATGCTACTGTGTTTGTTTAATCCTATGCTTTTTGTAGTGGGGACATGACTTCAGGCCGGACTATAAGCGGATGCATGAACTGCGCCAGAAGTTTCCCAAAGTTCCTATCATGGCACTGACGGCCACAGCCACGCCTCGGGTCCAGAAGGATATCCTTAACCAATTATCTATGACTCGACCACAAGTGTATGTCTCCTTGTTGGACAGTGCTCAATGTTCAGTAAAAAAATTTTTACATAATGCTTTTAACAGTGGACATTGTCATAAAGTGGCTTTACAGACATCCAGATGTAGTCCCTATTCAGATTGGATTGTTTATCAGGGGGCATTTGTAATAAAAAACATTGTTACACGTCTACTCACGATAAAACTTCATTATTTATTTATTTATTTATTTTAAAACATTTAACATTAGAATTGAACTGGCAGTGATGCAACTAGTAATTGTTTGTAGAAAACTTAAGTTCTTGATGTGTGTGATATACATGCTGCAAATATGGCAAGTAGCAGCAGTCAAGCAACTTTTTTTTCCGGCACAAAGACATCTGCATAGAAAATCACAAACATGTATCTGCACAGATATAAAATGATCAGATGGGGACAGAAAGAAAAAAGGTGAAACAGTAGGTAATATGGCCTGTACATTTCTCAAAGGATGAAGTAAACACTAACATGGCCAATCTGTTTGGAATTAAAAGTAGCACCTCTAAATAGGAATTTACCCCAGGACTCCATAAAAATATAATCCCATTCGAACAGGGCTCTAGATTTAGATTCCTAATGTGCAAGCCAATGGCAAGGAAAAACTCGCTGACATTAATCACAAGGGTCTTGAGAGGAACCAGACTCGAAAGGAAATCTATCCTCTTCTGGATGACACTGGAAATTGGTCATTATTCTTCCACAGTTGTATACTATAGTCAAATTGGTCTTAGTGTCTTAATAAAAACATTCGGGCGATATAGGGTCTTCATAATTACAGCATACATTTTTACTGTACATTTACAAACTTTAGCAGATGTTCTTATCCAGAGTTACTTACAGAAGTGCTTTGTAGCCTCTAGTTCTCTAGGTCAGGGACTACGAGTACCATCAGTCTAAATACCCTGTTGGGGAGTAGAGCACTAAAAGAAAACACAAGACAGTGATTTAAAAAAAATGAAAAATAAATGAATAGTAGATTGAAATAAAGTGCTTGGTGAAGAGCTAGGTCCATAGTCTAAATTTGTTTGAAGACAGCCAGGGGGAGGTCATTTTACCACCTAAGTGCCTGGACTGAGAAGAGTGTTGATGCATGTCTGTCAGTCACAATGTTTGCTCTTACCCTAGATTCTCGATGAGCTTCAACAGGCACAACCTCAAATATTCTGTACTACCTAAAAAACCCAAGAAAGTTGATGAGGACTGTATTAACTGGATCAAGAAACACTATCCATGTGAGTATGATGCATTTAAAGCTTAGCAAGCAGTATGAATGGTTTTTCCATTCTATTCGTCTTGCAACACTAATTAATGTAACTTCTTCACATACACAGACGACTCAGGAATTGTGTACTGTCTGTCACGGAATGACTGTGACAGCATGGCAGTTAGTCTTCAGAGGGCAGGCATCGCAGCACTAGCATACCATGCTGGGATAAATGACAGTGACCGAGAGTATGTCCAAAACAAATGGATCAACCAGGATGGTTGCCAAGTAATAGTCTTTTGATTTATTAGTTATTTACACACAATTGTCATCTGTGGCCTCAATTTTAAAACTTTGTGTTGATTCCAGACTGAAAGTGTGCACACAAAAACCTGGAAATGGAATGCACACAAGAAAATCTGATTTATAAAACTTTGTGTACACACACGTGCATGCAGTTTCTGCTTTATGAATCAGTCTTCTTGAAAATGTGTGTAGTTGGAAAAACCCTACAAGGTTACCTCCCTCAAATACCCATAAATTGTAACTTTGTTAAAAATATACCTTTGGACTGGTCTTCCCTATTCCTGGTAAGCACAACATTTTCACGCAGACTCATCTGGAGAGTGGAGATGTGTAGTGGTTAATCTAGTTGAAGAGGGAGAGCCCTTTCTCCTGGGCCATGTTGTTTTAACACCTCATACGATCTCACAGTTTGGTAGACTTTTTCTGGTTGCATTAGCATTCTTCCACCTGTTGCATCTAGACAGCGGCATTGCACATTAAGCAAGTTGGTGTGTGGCCTGAGTGTATGAGAGGGTGTGCATCATTGTAGCTTGTGTCCTGTGTGCTATTTGGGTTAGGGAATTAAAATGAGTTGTTCATTTATATAATTACATTGCTTTGAATTTTTGAAATTCTGACTAGGTGCCCTTATAGCAAGAGGAGTGCAGTCATTTGCTTTGATTACATTTCGAAAACCAGACATTGCTGCATATAGTGCATTGATTGTGGCCTCTTCCTTCACCATTTAAGGAGCTCTGATATGCCAATTTAATTATGCCACCCAATATGACAGACATGATTGAGTTTATAGATGGGTGGGATATCCAAGGGTTGTTAGGACCTGTAAGGATTTGCACATTGGGCTCATTAAACCTGGGACCAACTCAGCACATAGTTCCAAGAGACTGGCTGATGAGCCATTTCAATGAGCCAATAGCCAGTCATCATTACAAGGAAACCTTTGTGGTGTCTTAAAAAAAAAAAGTTATTTTATTAGCTGCATTTACATGGACACCAATAATCCACTCTTAATCCGATTAAAACCATAATCTAAATAAGAAACTACCATGTAAACAGCCATTTTTACTTTCCTTAATCTAATTAAGGTCATAATCGAAGTAAGCATTAATCTAATTAAGACAGTTGGGAGTACTCCTGTTTTAGTCGCATTATGGACGTGTATTACAGACATGTAAACACCTTAATCACACTATGAACCTCGTGTGGGAGTTTTCAACTAATTTTGCGAGAGGACATGATCACACAGCGGTTTTACGGCGAATAAGAGAGTTCGGCTGTGTCCCAAATCGCATATTTGCCTACTATAGACCCGTAGTGGGGAAAAATACATGTATCTGAGCTACTATATAGATGGTAACTACGCGATTTGGGACACACTCACGGCTTCAAGCAATTGTGTATTAGCACATATAGCATGACAAATAATTAACTTCACTTAAAGGGTTCGTAAAAAAATTAAATAAAATCACCCAAAACTGTATACGGAACCATAACGAAAACCAACTGTATGTCGATGTGAAATTCTGGAGGGACGTCGGACAGCATGGTGCGGTGACGTAATGACGCGGGATGTTAATCTAATTCTGATCTAGAACATGTAAAACGGGAACATGACAGAAGTATTCCAAAAACGACTCGTACACACCTTAATCACATTATTATCTTAGAGTATGGTCAATAATTAGATTACTGCATGTAAACAGTCATTGACTACGTCATTACGTCACCGAGCCACGATGTTCGACATCACTCCAAAATTTCACCCATCAACATACAGTTGGTCTTCGTTATGGTGCCGTATACAGTTTTGGGTGTTTTTGTTTAATTTTTTTACAAACGCTTTAAGTGCAGTTAATTATTAGCCATGCTGTACGTGCTAATAGACGACTGCTTGAAGCTGTGGTCTGCGTCTCAAATCGCATATTTACCTACTGTATAGTAGCCGAGATACATGTATTTTTCCCCACTACAGGCCTATAGTAGGAAAGTATGCGGTTTGGG
>JAOUWY010000050.1:12643829-12661574 GCA_025728095.1 Prietella phreatophila | reverse complement strand
TTATGTTTGTTTTGTTGACTCGACACTGTAAATAAACATCACCGTTCGAACTGCGTTTGCATCCTGCCTGCTTCCTGTGCCATACGGCGCGTGACACCTTGATCCCTTTAGGCACGCATGCCGACTCTCATACGTGAGCTCTCAACCAATGATGCACTAGAGCTATGCAATGCGTCAACATTTATATTATTTTTAATATTTTCAGTAAATATATTTAGGTTATTTGTTACGGAACGTAGACAGGAGGTGGATGCAGGTGCAGTCACAGTATTTATTAATAATAAACTGAAACAGACGCGAAACAGGAAAACTGGCAACAGCACATACAGCACACTAGTGAATATGAACATAAGAAACTAGACCGCTACAGACATGTCTACGTAACAACAAACATACAGCATTCCTACAAATAATCACGAGCCAAGTGCTTGGTAACTCTGGCCTTTAAATAACACAGGACATCAACTTGGAATTACCTGTACCTGTTAAGCACCAGCGCTAATGCACACGCTAACCCGGAAGTGCACGAATCAAAACAAAGTCCATTCTCTTCAACTGAAGCACCACAGCGAACTCCGTCGGCTGTGGCGTGACATTATTCACATGATATTTTCACCAGACATCAGTATTAACTCATGAAATTCACAAATATAAAGAATTCACAACATTAAAGTCCATAAATATAGTTATGTGTGATAAAGTGGAATGACACAGGAAAAAAAGTATTGAACACACTAAGAAAAAGCAGTTCTCCAAGGCAAGGTAAGGCAAGGAACCAGCTGAAATCTGTAAGTAGTTAGAAAGTAATTATACCTCCTATCTGTGAAAATTAATATCAGCTGGGTTAGAAAATTGATGATCTATAAAAAGGCCTTTTGTTACCAAGGTGTCACACAAGAAACATCTCAAGATTTCTGTCCAGGGAGTCAGAAGACTAGTCTATAAGAGTAGCCCAAGGACCACTCAGAAAAAGCTGCAGAAACACTTGGGGGCAGCAGGTACCATAGACACAGAGAAAACAATGCTCACCCTGCAAGACTCCATTACTAAAGAAAAGTCACGTTGATGCTCATTTAAAGTTTGCTACAACTCATTTGGACAAGCCTATGAAATACTGGGAGAGTATAGTCTGGTCAGACGAGAGCAAAATTGAACCTTTTGGTTGTCATACTACACACCATGTTTGGAGAAGAAATGGCAGGGCACCCGAAAAACACTATACCAACACTAAAGTTTGGAGGTGGAAACATCATGGTGTGGGGCTGTTTTTCATCACATGGTACTGGCAGATTTCATATAATTGAAGGAACAATAAATGGACCCCTTACCGGGAGATTCTTGAGAAGAATATGCAGGCATCCACCAGGATGATGAAAATGAGTTGTGGGTAGACCTTGCAGCAGGACAACGATCCAAAGCATAAAGCAAATGAAATCTCAATTGGTTTCAGAGGGGAAAAAATGGTGTTGGAATGACCCAGTCAGTCACCTGACTTGAATCCAATTGAACAAGATTTAAAGACAGTATGTGTTTAGAAGGATAGGTCAAAATCACACCTGAATACTGTGACCGATTCATTTCTTCATACAGGAAGCGTCTTGAAGCTGTCATTACAAACAAAGGTTTCTAAGTATTAAATACATTTCAGTTAGTGTGTTCAATATATAATTTTTCTGTGGCATGTATTTTTATTACACATAACTTTATTTATGGACTTTAATGTTTGGATTGCTTGAATTAATACCAAAGTCTGGTGAAAATGTCATGTATATTGGAAATATATTTACAGAATAAAAACATTCACTCATTTAATTTCCCCCACTGTAAATATGGAAATAAATACATGTGGGAATAAATAAATATGAAAATAAATGAACACATAAATAAATATAAATGTAAAAAATAATACAAGAATAAATAAAGTTAAAAAGAATAAAAATAAATGTAAAATTTTGGATTACATTTTTTATTAAAAATGAATTATATTTGTTTCATGTCATCCTATTATTACATTTATTTATCTGTGTCACGCGCCGCTGGCGCAAGAATTAGGCGAGGACGTAAGTGCAGAGAAGAACGGTGAGGTTTATTTACAAGGTGCCTGAATCAAACAAACCAAACCAAACCAAGAACATGACAACTGAACTAAGCTCACTGGGCTAGCACTGCTACTGCTAGTACTAGCGGCTAAAGCTAGGAATGCTTCTTAACAAAAACTAATACACGAGTGTGCTTAGACCAGAGCATAAACCAAACGAGAAAACAGAGCATGAACTTGACCATCAACGTGAATCGAGCCTTAAGTCAGAATGCCGTTAATCGACATACAGAGACCCAGAACAACCCGCGTCGTGTAGAGCATGAACCGCGGTATATATATACTGTCCTCGTCTGAGTTCCCAAGGGCTCTCAGCTGTGAGAGCCCACACATGACCCTATGACCTTCTGTGACGAGGCCGCGCATGCGCAGTGGCGCTCAATGGTCGCCCCTGCGCGGAAGGGTTTCGCGCATGCGCCGTAGCGGCCGATGCGCGTCACTGTCCCAGCCGAACCGTGACGATCTGTTTGTTTGTTTGTTTATTTATTTATTCCTTGTTTTATTTCTGCAGGTATTGTTCTTCATATGGAAGTAAATGAAAATATGCTGAAAATGCCGAAGCAAATAAATAGTGTATTAACCAACTGAAAAAAAATAAAAGAATATGCGAAGAATTCCGTGCTGATTATACAAATGTAACGAAGAGATTAAAAACTAAAAATGTAATTGCCCATTAAAAGCAAGCTAAGAATTCTGTGCTGATAATACAAATGTAATTAACACATTTAAAAAAATATTAGCACACTAAAAATACAAATGTAATTAACACAACAAAATAAAAGAATCCACAGGCTACAAGATGCGCACGTGAGCAGCGTCCTCTCTCTCTCTCACACACACACACACACACACACACACACACACACACACACACACACACACACACACTATGGGCGTGGTTAACTGTACATTAAGGAAATCATTCAGCATGTATTACACCACAGACAGTGGATGACAAGTGATGACTGTTGTAAGTGACTGATGTATGATGCTGTTAAGGTCATTACAAGCTGTTAAAAACAACACTTTTAAAAACATGGCTTGAAATAACATTTTTTGCGCGGAGTTATTAGCATTTTCTCGACATGCTAATAAAGAAAATGTGCTTTTTGAAGATTCCAAACCAAATGACAGGGTGCTGTGTGGAAGGCTCCGGCAGGGAGGATTATCAGAACACCTGAGCACTGCTGCGGAGAGGAGATGCTTGGACAGGCGCGAGAGCGGAGCGCGATGCAGCGCTTCAGCCACAGCGGCATGGCGCTCTTACCGTGGACCAGACACATCCTGACAGTCCTGTGGGAAAACGTCCGCATAATGCTTCAAGTCATCTGCTGCAGTTTAATGGCAGGTAGGTGAGTTGGACAATAGGTCCGTGTTGCAAAACTTTCAATAATAAATATGTAATAGACACACACACAGACAGAGAAAGATATATTTCAACTTCAAGATTCAAAGACGTTTAAATTCCATTGTACAAAAATATACATGTAGTCTTTACAAATTTTCTCTAGTGTTCCAGAAACTATCTGACTATTACATAATAATTCACTAAGAAACAGGACACTTCAAATATTTTTCTGTCCAGTACCAGACAAGGTACACATATTCGTGGATTAATTAAGGTCTTATTTGACACCTATTATTAGTGTATACCTACAGACATATAAGGCCCTGTACCTGTGGATTCCAGGTAGCATCAAGGGACCTAGAGTTTGTCACTTTACGAGCTTATAATAGCTGATTAAACAAACTAATTTTCAGTTTGTAACAAGTCAGCTAGCTTCCCACACAAGTCAAGTGAACTTAATGTCTCTGTGGTTGAATACCAATAGTCCACTATCTTGCTTAAACCCAAAAATAATTATTTTACCTCTGATGAAAAATAACAATATAAAACAGGATTGTTATTTCAAATAGTGAGTACTAAATGTATATGAATACTAGAATATGGGACATATATTGTAGCATTATTAGAGTTGGGTGATATGACAAAAATATCACATCACATTCTTACGATACACGACACGTATCTAAGTAGCTAACAAACTGTGTGTAAAACAGTAGTAAATTTTTTTTTAATGTTAAACTGTGTTTGACAATACTTTTCTTTAATGCCTACAAAGACAAAGAAGTTTAAGTAAAAGAAACTTTGTCTTGTCCAATCAGTGGCATCCATTCAGTACCATTTAATTTGTAATGATTACAAATGTAAAAAATAAAATAAAAATGCATAACCGTATCGTTATCTCAGAAAATTTTAATCAATATAATTTACCATGATACCGATGTTATATCGATATATCACATAGTCCTAAGCATTAGTTCCTTCCGTAGTCTGCAGAAGTCCTTGACACCATCTAGAACCTTAGTTAAACCAGGTTTAACAACATTTGCAAATTAAACATTAATAAGCTATGAATTTAGTTGATTAATTCATGCTCATCAGCTTCCATTAAAGTGGAATTTTATAATTTATCACACCTCACAATGCATGTATGAATTATGAACCAAGATAAGTATTATAAGTATAAATAGATGTGAAGTCGAATTCATCATTAATAAACTGTTTCATTTGTCTAATTTGGACTTGGCACAAAGATCTTAATAAACCCCTAATATGTGTTCCTTAAAATAAAGTGTTACCATTTATCCTTATTTAAAGCTCTTTTGTTTGTTGCTAAGTTTTCCAGATGTTCAGGTTTGAACTTCACCTGCGCATCACAGATGACACAGGAGAACATATTCAGCACATGACGAATGCCCATGGTGATTCCGAAGGTTTTCTCCTGTCATCACTGTTTGAAAGTAACAAGAATGCTGTAGTGGCAGGTCCAAATCCGCTGTCAAGGTTTAACAAGGATCCTTTCAACCTAAATTCACATTCCAGGTCTGTTCTGTCCAGTCTTGTGAATGACGATCTCTGCTGCTCACTGGTGGACAATTTAGTATCATGTGCAACTGAGTGTCTCAATGATAATGAAGATGTAGGTGTAGGAGAGCAGTTTGGCTGGAAGCACAGCTTCGACTGGAATTTTCATACAGGCTTAGAGCATAGAGTAGATGAAGAATGTCTACCAAGTCTTCATGGGATCGAGGTTCTTAAACAGGCCGATTGTTGTACAGGAGGGGAATGTAATCAGTCAAGTTTAAAGTTCAAAAGTCAAAGTTCAGATAGCGAGTTCAGCTGGGGTAGCTCAGATAGTTCTTCCATAGATAGAGAACGAGAGGACAGTGATGGGCTCTGGGATCTTCTTAGGTGTGCCAACGATCCATACCACCCACTGCACTTCACAGCATGTATGTCCAGTGCAGGTGCTAATAGACAGAGAACACAAACAGGATCAAGTCTGCAAAGAAATGAGATCACATCAACACCATCTAGTGTGTCCTTTTTCTCAGATTCTAGTGAGCAAGGAAACACTGAGACTGTCAACTCGGAAGATGAAGAAGAGGCATTGTGGAAGTCTTTGTCTTGGGATGATGACCCTTACCACCCATTGAATTTTAAAGCTACTCTCAGCAGTGCACACACATTTACAGACTCCCATGAGAAAAGCCCTAAAACATCCAGAGACCCCACAAGCACTAGATGTCTCAAGCCAGTTTTGATGCAAAGGCATGTTTTCAGTCACCGATGTCCTCAGATGTGTGTGGAGAAGCCATCTAAAGTGCCCTGGAAAAGGCCCATAAATAAGACTGTTGATGCCAGCATGACAAAGAAAGTTTCTGCTGTGAAAAGGGTAATAATAATAATAATAATAATAATAATATCAATTTATGTCATTTATCACAGTGATGCTTATTATACTTAATGAACTCATTGTTCATTCTTTTATATTTGAACCTGTGACTGTGCTTGGAAATAATCAATCACATTCAAACTAATGTTCAAAAGTATTTATCATGCACCTATCAGTGACTACGTTTACATAGACAGCAGTAATCTAATTATTGACCTTACTCTGATTAAGATAATAATGTGATTAAGGTGTTTACATGAGTTGCTTTTAGAATACTCCTGTCATGTTCCCGTTTTTACATGTTACAGAACATAATTAGATTAACATCCCGCGTTATTACATCACCGCATAACGCCATCCGACGTCCCTCCAGAATTTCACATATCAACATATAGTTCATCTACGTTATGGTGCCATATACAGTTGTGGGTGTTTTTATTACATTTTTTACGAACGCTTTAAGTGCAGTTAATTATTTGTCATGCTATACTGTATGTGCTAATAGACAACTGCTTGAAGCCGTGGGCTGCGTCTTAAATTGCGTACTTACCATCTATATAGTAGCTCAGATACATGCATTTTCCCCACTACAGGCCTGTAGTAGGAAAGTATGCAGTTTGGGACGCAGCTGAACTCTCTTGTTCGCCGTAAAGCGTAAAACCGCCGCGTGTGATCATGTCCTGTCACAAAATGCGGTGAAAACTCTCACACGACGTTCATAATGTGATTAAGGTGTTTACATGTCTGTAATACACGTCCATAATACGATTAAAACAGGAGTACTCCACCTGTCTTCATTCCATTAGAGCTTAATTCGAGTATGACCTTAATTAGATTAAGGTAAGTAAAAATTGCTATTTACATGGTAGTTTTTTAATCAAAGTATGTTCTTAATCAGATTAAGAGTGGATTATTGGTGTCCATGTAAACGCAGCTAATGACTACATTTACATGGACAGCAGTAAACTAATGATTAACCTTACTCTGAGTAAGACAATAATGTGATTAAGGTGTTTACATGAGTCGCATTTTGAATACTCCTTTCATGTTCCTGTTTTACATATTGTAGAACAGCACACGTCATTACGCTCCAACGGCACGCGGTCCGACGTTTTTACGCTTCAAGTTACGAACGAGGTTAATTATTTGTCTTGCTATGCGTGCTATTAGACGACGGCTTGATGCCGTAGGCTGCATCCCAAACCGCATACTTACCTACTGTATAGTAGCCGAGATGCATGTATTTCACCTACTATATTCCTATAGTAGGTAAGTACACGGTTTGGGACGCAGCCGTGCTCTCTTGTTTGCCGTATAACGGTTGAGCGCTGCCGTGTGTGTACGTGTCCTGTCGTAAAATGATCCCACACAGCGTTAATAATGTGATTAAGGTATATACATGTCTGCAATACACCTCAATAATGCGACTAAAACGGGAGTACTCCAAATGTCTTAATTCGATTTTTGTTTACATCAACTATGACCTTAATTAAAAATAATTAGTAAAAAAAATAATTAAAGCTATTAACAATTGCTCTTTACATGGTAGTTTCTTAATCAGAATATTGTCTTAATCTGATTAATATTGGATTATTGTTGTCCATGTAAACCTACTGATTGAAGTGTGCACACTAATAAACACGAATAGTTTGGTAAACACATCTTGATTTGGAAATTTATTCCACTCTTCCTTGTAACAATGCTCGAAATCAGTCAAATTGTGTGGTGATCAACTGTCTTTAAAGTGACTTTACAGATTTTGATAAGATTTACAGTGTCCTCCACTAATATTGGCACCCTTGGTAAACATGAGGAAAGAAGGCTGAAAAATTGTCTTTATTGTTTAACCTTTTGATTGTTTGTTTAAACAATTATCACAAAAATACTCTGCTCTCATGGATATCAAACAATTGCTAACAAAACAGAGGTTTATCAAAAATAAATATATTTGTTAAATATATATGTGCCACAATTATTGGCACCCTTTTAGTCAATATATTGTGCTACCTCCCTTTGCCAAGACAACAGTTCTGAGTCTTCTCTTATAATGCCTGATGAGGTTGGAGAATAAATGGCAAGGGGTCTAAGACCGTTCATCCACACAGTATCTCTCCAGATCCTTCAAATTTCAAGGTGGAATTTCCACTTCAGTTCACCCCACAGGTTTTCTAGCAGATTCATGTCAGGGGACTGGGATGTCCATGGCAGGACATTGATTTTGTGGTCAGTAAACCATTTTTGTATACGTTTTGATTTTTGAATTTTTGGATCATTGTTCTGCTGGAAGATCCAACCATGGTCCATTTTAAGCTTTCTGGCAGAGGCAGTCAGTTTTTCATTTAATAGTCCATGATGCCATATATTCTAAAAAAAAATGTCCGGGTCCTCCTGCAGAATAACAGCCCCAAGACATTAAAGAGACCATATTTAACTTTGGGCATGCGGTACTTTTCCATATGGCTACCTCTCTGTGTGTGCCAAAACCACCTCTGGTGTTTATTGCCAAAAAGCTCTATTTTGGTTTCATCTGACCATAGAAGTTCCAGTAGTGTCTGGCACACTGAAGACACTTGATTTTGTTTTTGGATGAGACTAGAGGCTTTTTTCTTGAAACCCTTCCAAACAACTTGTGGTGATGTAGGTGACTAACTTCTGCAATTCTTTAGCTGTGATCCTTGGAGATTTTTTGACCACTCGAACCTCTTCACAGTGCGTTGGGACAATGTAGACACACATACTCTTCCAGGTTGATTCATAACATTTCCAGTTGACAGGAACGTCTTAATTATTGCCCTGATTGGGGAAATGGGCATTTTAAAGTCCTTTTGCTATTTGCTATTTTCTTATAGCCACTTTCCATTTTGTGAAGCTCAACAACCTTTTGCCGCACATCACAGGTATATTCCTTGGTCTTACCCATTGTTATGAATGACTAAGGGAATTTAGCCTATATGTTACCTTGTATTTATCTCATATCCCTGTGAAACAGGAAGTCAAGGTTGAACAATTTCATGTTCCTAATCACCCATGTATACTAAAAAAAATGAAAATATCAATGGGAATATACTTCAAATATATTTTTCCCAGGCGAAGTCATAGGGGTACCAATAATTGTGGCACACATATATTTAACAAATATATTTATTTATAAACTTGTGTTGTGTTTTCAATTGTTTGATATAAATGAGAGCAGAGTAGTTTTGTTTTTTGGGGTTTTTTTTTTTTTTTTACAGCAAAATAGGTTTGTATTTGGGGTGGACCGGTCTATTTTTCCCTCCTTCTTGACTAGAGCCCCAGTCCTAGCTGAAAAAAAGCAGTCCCACAGAATGATGCTGTTTGCTTTTCATTGGGAAATATGCTGTCTTATTTATTTGATCAAAACGTTCTACCTTGTTCTCATTAGACCATAACACATTTTGTGATATTTTGGCACAATTTAGGCAGGCTTGAGTTTTTTCCCCCACAAGTCTTCCATTTAGCCACCCTCTCCGATAGCCCAGAATTTTTTTTTTTTATATGAGTTTGTTTTCACATGCAGGCAGTGATCTATACTTGTCAAATATTCCTGCAGCTCCTTTAATTTTGCTGTAAGTCTCTTGGCAGGCTCTCTGATCCAGGGTCCTTGTTTTCTTCTTGCCCTCTTCTGAGTTTTGGAGGAATGTCCTTGTTCTTGGTAATGTCACTGTGGTCCACATTTTCACAATTTGTTGATTGTGGCCTTCATGGTGTTCCATGGTACATCTAATGTTTTGGAAATTCATTTGTACTGTCTCTTGATCAATACATTTTGACAATGAGATTCCTTCCATACTTTGTAAGATCTTTGTGTACCACATCTTAAGCAGTCTGATGAAAGTAATGTCAAGAAAGTTGTACAGAAACATATTTATTTATGGTTACTTCATTGATGACAGGGGCATAGTAAATATTTTTGAACATGAGTTCAAATGTGATTGGTTACTTCTGAGCACAACCACATGATCCAAAATAAAAGGATGTGCACACTTATTCAGCCAGGTTATTGTAAGTTTTTATTATTTTTTTTCCCCTAAAGCATTTCTCTTTGTTTTTCACTTTCATTTTGTTGGTTGGCTGACATGATTGATCTTGGTTAAAAAAAATGTACCTCATAAAAATTTTGAATCCGCTGTATGTTGTAATTAACCATTCATAGTTATATTACAAGTGCTTGAATTAATTACAGTATGTAATATGTTCACAGCCCAACAGTGGGTTGAAAATTTATTTCTTTTTTTTTTAGTGCTATGTATATTATATCTCCTTTTTAGGTGAAATTCTCTCCAGTTGTACAAATTCACAAGATGAGAGCTTGGTCGTTTGCTCTTCAAGCATGCCGTAAGGGGCCTTGGGAGGAGCACGCTCGGGATAGGGACCGTTTCCAGAGGAGAATTTTGGAAACAGAGCAGGCCATCGGATATTGTTTCATGCGGTCACACAGAGATAAGTTTTTTATCTATCACCAAAGCACACTACCAAAATAAGCATATTCTAGGAAGACTATGTAATCTTAACTGAAACCCTGGACAAGTTTTCTTAACAACTCTGTTGTGTTGCGCACACATTTTTCAGGCTCAAGTCTGTTAACAAATCGAAATATTTTCTTTACAGTGCCTTATAGACTAGTAACAAATGAAAGTAATAGTGTGGCAGCTGTTTTACCATAAATGTAGGTGGCATACAGTCAGGTCCATAAATATTTGGACAACAATACATTTATTGTAATTTTCCCTCTGTACACAACAATGTATGTGAAATTAATCAATCAAGATGTAATTGAAGTGTAGACTTTCAGCTTTAATTCAAGAGGTTTAACAAAAATAAATGGAATCTCTAATTTTCACAGTCTCAAAAGTAATTTGACAAACTAACAAACATAAATATTACGATTATGTTTAATTCTTGGATGCAAATCCTTTGCAGTAAGTGAATGTCTGATATCTGGAACCCATGGACTTCACCAAATGGTGAGTTTTCTCCCTTGCGATGCTTTTCCAGGCCTTTACTGCAGCTGCCTTTATTAACTGCATGTTTGTGGGTATTTCTGTAAGTTTTGTCTTCAGTAAGGGAAAAGCATGCTCAATTGGGTTGAGGTCAGGGAATGACTCAGTCATTTATGAACATTCCATTTATTTGCCTTAAGAAGCTATTGTGTTGCTTTTGCAGTACATTTTGCATCGTTATCCATCTGAATTGCCATCCAATCAGTTTTGCGGCATGCGAATGAATCTGAGCAAAAAGTATAGTTCTATACATTTCAGAATTCAGCAGTCACATCATCAATAGACACCAATGACCCAGTTCCATTGACGGCCATACATGCAAATGCCATAACAGTTCCTCCACTATGTTTGACAGATCATGTGGTATCCTTTGGAACACAAGCCCTTCCTTTCCTTCTCCACTCTTCTCTTCCCATCATTCTGGTACAAGTTAATCTTGTGTCAGAACTGTATTTACATTCATGAAGGCATCTCTTGATTGTAGATTTTTGATATGATATAGACAATGATACACATACCCCCTCCAGAGTGTTCTTGACTTGGCAAGATGTTGTGAAGGGGTTTTCCTTCAACAAGGAAAGAATACTGTGATCATCCACTTTAGTTGTCTTCTGTGGCCTTCCAGGCCTTTTAGTGTTGCTGAGCTCACCAGTGCATTGCTTGTTTTTTAAGAATGTACCAAACTGTTGATTTGGCCACTCCTAAAGTATATTTGCATAGACACCTCTTTGGACAGCATGTTGAGGGTTCCCATGAACGTCTACCAAATGCAAATTCAATGCTTGGAATCAACTACAGACCTTTTATCTCCTTAATTTGTCATAAAATAATGAGGACACAGGCCACACCTGGCCATGAAACTGCTTATCAGTCAATTGTCCAATAACTTTTGAGAAAAATATCTGTCATTACTAAATGGTTAATGCAATATTTTTGTTAAACACCTTGATCTAAAGCTGGAAGTCTACACTTCAATCACATCCATTGTGGTGGAATACAGAGGCAAAATTACTAAACTTGTGTCACCCTTCAAATACTAATGGACCTGACTGTATATGGTAGAGCCTGTTCTTTTTAACTGATGAGGATACAAAATGTTTTGCTGCTACACTCTATTTTTTGACTAATTTGAGAAACTGCCTGTTTTAATTGTGTATTCATATGGTTTCTTGTTTTTGTCAGAGAGTTTAGTAATCCTGTAAGAAGAGTGTGTGTAAGAGAGGGGTTAAAAACAATGCATGATGAAATTCCCCTGAGAAGAAATCAATTAGCGTCTCCCCTTGACACATCAGTGGAAGCACAAACTGCATGGTGCAAAGCAGAGCAATAATGTAGGCAATCTTTAATATACATTATCACAGCAGATCTTTTTCTTTGTGTAAGTGTTGTAAGTTCTCCCTGTTGCACACACTTTTGTTAGCAAGCGAGCTTTATGAGGTGGGGGTTGGGGAATCAGTTTTCCCACTGCTTACCCGGCTATAACGGTCATTGTTATTTAATTGTACCTCACACAGCTAGAGATCCAGTTACATTTGTGTGTGTGTGTGTGTGTGTGTGTGTGTGTGTGTGTGTGTGTGTGTGTATGTATACTACTGAGTCTCACTCCATCTCTACTGATGCCATAGTGTATCTGGTTGTCAGGCAACCAACAGAGCTGTGCTTGGTAGCTCTGAAAGTATTACAGGAGATTGCAGCGGGAACAGTGCATTGTGGGAGGTTAGCCAGCATGGTCATGATAGAGAGTGGTGAAGCTAAGAAGGTGGGAGTGGATGGGACTGGATCTCTGGAGTCTTAATTACACTGTTCAGACTGTCTGATGCAATCAGCAGCCTCTGTGAGTTAAACACATACGGTAGCTTAGGCAAACTCAAACAGTCCCACAGGGTCTCTTTCCACTTTCTTTTGGTGAAAGGTTCAACACTCCTGTTATGCTTAAAGTAAGCTCAGATTTATAGCAAATATTAAGTTTGTTGTCTTTAACATTTTTAATTATTACATTTTGTTATTTCTGTAAAAGTTTGTTTAAAATCAGATATAGAGATATATCAGCTATTTAAAATCAGCATATTATGTCTATGAAGGGTAGTGGTAGCTTTTTACCACCACAGTGGTTAATGACCAAAACACTGTGGTGAGTGATGGTGTTTTTGTTTGTTTGTGGATCACCAATGTAACATTTGGTTTCCCAACAAGATCCATCACAGTGGCAGAACCCGAAGTGAAATCACAGAATTCACCTGACTGGTTTGTTTGGCACCTGATTATGATTACGGAATTTGTGTATTAACCTAAAATCTACCGCTATACGTTAGGCTACATAAAGAAATGAATATTGCAACTGTTATTATTATTACACTTGTATACAAAACATTGTACTTTGTACTTATTATGCCTATTCTAGCAGAAATATTAACGTGGCGTGGGATGTGACCCTACTGCAGGTAGTCATGGCCACCGTCACAGCCCTAATGAAGGTTCTTAATTCAAGTCATTTTGCTTTGTCTATTTGATAGCAAATCTTGGAGATATTTTGTCACTCATGCAAGGGTCCTTTATGAGATGAAATCCAATTAAATCCCTCAGACAAATGTAAAACCTGCTCCCGATCCACCTTGACTACCGTGGGGAAAATGGGTTGGTTAGGTTTCAGAGAAAATTTTAAATATAGTTTACATTTAAATATTTAGTAAAAAAAAAGTGTCTGTAAATTGGCAGACAAAAATGTTCGTGTAAAGTTCTGAATTCATTCTACTGCTACCATCATGAGTTACATCATCAATAAAGATTAGTGAGCTTTTCCAGGAGGAGCCATACAAGCCCAATCTATGACACTACATGCTTCACAGATGAGCTTGTATGTTTTGGATCATGAGCAGGTCCTTCCTTTCTCCACACTTTGGCCTTTCCATCATTTGATAGAGGATAATCTATAATAACGTTTATGGCTCTTCTCTTTATTTCTTTGGGAATTCCAATCTGGCTTTCCGATTCTTAATGCTTATGAGTGGATTGCATCTTGCTGTATGGTCTCTATATATATCTGCTCTCTTCATCGAATGGTGGATTATGATACCTTTCACCCCTGCCCTATCAAGGTTGTTGGTGATGTCACTGACTGTTGTTTTTTTGTTTTTTCTTCACAACTCATTCATTCATTGCTCAATCAATTTGGTATATGTTGCTCAGTACACCAGTGGTTTCTTTCTTATTCAGGACATTCCAAATTGTTGTATTGGCTATTCCCAAAGTCTGTGCAATGCCTCTAATTTATTTTCCCTATTTTCTCAGCTTCAAAATGGCTTGATTTTTTCCCATAGACAGCTCTCCGGTCTTCATGTTGGCTTATCCTTTTTTAACAACATGCAGTCTTCACAGATTAAACTGAAGGCTAAACCCAAGAGTAGATGATCATAGCTATTTATTGTTTTTAAAAAAAATTGATCTAACAGGACACACCTAGGTAACAAGAAATACCTGTGTCACATGTTCCAATGTTTTTTGCTCACCTACAAATTGGGTGGTCAGATACAAAATGTTCTGTGTTCTATTTTGTTTAACACAGCTACATATAAATAACAAGAAATAAAAGCTGAAATTCTAAACTCTCTTCTCATATTCATATTTTGATCTCAAACCCAAATGTCTTCAGTTATAAGCAGACCTGACCCTGACTTCACCAGACACTGTGATTGAGGCTTCTGTATTTATTGTGTTATTGTGTATGTGGGTTTTTTTTTATATGTTTTGTTTATTGTACAGCATTTGTACCTGCACACTTTTTGGTCTGTTCCTCTGTATGTTTACACACCTCTTGCACATTATATGGCTTTTTTGTGCTGATCTGCCAAGTTAAATTCCTGTATACATGTACATTTGGTGAATAAAGTGATTCTGATTCTAATTTCTTTTGGCAAGTCAGTTAGGGCATCTACTTTGTTTACATTTTAAAATCATTTAGATATATATATATCTATATCAGAATGCCAGTAGTTCAAAAGTTTACATCCACTGTAAACACTCTAGAAGAAATTGATGTAATGACTTTTAGAGGCTTCTTATTGGCCAAGTTGAAATTGGGAGCACAACTTTGGCTCTAAAAGTATCTACCTTTAGAGAAGGTGCCTTTTTACCCTTGGTACCATGAGAAATTCAAGCAACTCAGCCAAGACCTCAGACAAAAAATTGTGGTCCTCCACAAGTCTATTCAAACAACTGAACTTACCACGAGTATTTGTGAAAACAATTGCTCAGTGAGATTACTGTGGGTGGTACCATTTTGAAACCATGAAGATGGCTTAGGACTGCACTTGTTACAAACAGTTTTGCAGTCAGTTTTCCATCATTAAACAGTTTATAACTTCACGGGGTAATTTTAATAAATTTAGCTCTAATCTTGTCTTGTGAACTATATGTAAACATCTGTTATGTGAACTAGCTTATTCAGGAAAGTACTAAATAAAAAACAACATGGGATTTTTAGGATCCCTCTTATTTTGTTAACAGTATTAAGATTTAGCAGATTTTGCAAGGGGTATGTAAACTTTTGGGTACAATTGTATAATTGCATTATCCAGTGTCACCAAGATGACTACAGGTTCCCTTTAGAGTTTGGTTCCTCTCGAGGTTTCTTCCTCATATTGTCTCAGGGAGTTTTTCCTTGCCACCATCACCTTGGGCTTGCTCATTAGGGATAAATTTATCATTGTAAAATTTATATCCAAAATGTATAAATTTCTGTAAAGCTGCTGTATGACAATGTCTATTGTTAAATATGTTACACACATAAAATTGAATTGAATTGAATTGTGTGGGGGGAACAACAAAACCAATCTTGGAACAACGCAGACACTGCATCATACAGAAAAGAGTCACAAATTAATTCAATTCAATTTTATTTGTATAGTACATTAAACAATGGACATAGTCACAAAGAAGATTTACAGAAATATATAATATATAAACATGTAACACAATATATAAATATTGTGCTGAATTTATCAACTGTTTAATGAGGGAGATTATTATGTATGCTCTTGTCACATAATGGTTAAAGAAAATGTGCACAGTGTGTGGAGTGCAAGCAGGGACTCTGGTAACACTAGCTATGACAGCATAACTTAAAAGGAGAGCCAAAAGTGACACAGGCCTGAGGGTGTCTTGAGACATAAAGCAGCCAGACACTCCACCATCAACAAAACTGAGTCAGTGTGGTGGTGGGGGTTTACTATGCAAGGGTTCATGATGACCCTGAACCCTCCACATCTGTTCCTTTACCTAATATTTATTAACTTAAATAAGTTTTTTTTTTTTTTTAAAAGCCAACAATTTCCATACAAGCAAACATTTGATCATCTTTGAAACAGTGCCTATTAATGAAGTTGATATGCTTGAACAACAGGAATATCAATAGATGTGATATTTTTGCATGGAAAAAGTAAGTACACCCTTGGCCTCAGAAGCTAGTATTGCCCCCTTTATCAGAAATAACGTCTTACATTTATTCATTTAGCAGACACTTTTATCCAAAGCGCTTTACACTGTGTCTCATTCACACACACTCACACACCAATGGTAGCAGAGCTGCCATGCAAGGCACTAACTTGCCATCGGGAGCAACTTGGGGTTCAGTGTCTTGCCCAAGGACACTTTGGCATGTGGAGTCACCCGGCACGGGAATCGAACCTCCAACCCTACGATTAGTGGACAACCCACTCTACCACCTGATCCACAGCCACCACAATTGTAATTTGAAAAGCCATGAAATGATGACTTTGGAAAGACCAAAGCTCAACGAGCTGTTCAGTGGAATGGTTTTCTTCCCCGTTCACATTATCTGAATGTTTGCTCAAGCTCCAGCCGGAATTCTCTAGGTGAGGGTCTCTCCGGTGACAAAGTATATTTAGTAACCAATAAACACAAGCTGTTGATATTATTGCTTTAAAAGTTATTTGATTGTTCTGAGGGCTGCTAGCAGTGTAACCACGGCAACCGGTTAACAGGTCTGTCCAAGTCAGTGGAAGAGAGATGAGAGATTGGACCCAACACGTCTGCCAGCCTTTCTTCCCTTTGGCCTTTCTCCCAACCCCTTTTTAAACCTGTCTTCATTTTTTACCAGCTTCAGAATCTAAAGTGACTGGAGATGAATCACAGGCTAAGCTTGTACTCTTGCGTGAGGAGTGCGTCGAGGTAACAAAAAAGATTACAAAACTGTCTTCAGTTCTTTTAAACGACGGTTCAGTTTTAAAGCACCATGACACATTTCCTGGGATTACTTAAGTAGAATGATTTCAGTACATGTTAGTGATATATAGTATAGTGCACATTAAAAAACAAACAAAACAAGAAAGACTATCACACCAAATGAATAAGGAGAAGTCGACGAAGAAGAAATAAAGAATGAATAATAAAGGAGGAGGAGAAAAGAAGGCAGCCTTTTCCTCAGCGATGAAATAAACACAATATAGAACAATACATGAATAGACATCACTACAGCACCACTGCTGGTTGTGTTAGAGTACATCTATATATTCATTACAACTCCTTGTTTTTACATATGTGTATATATGATCAAATGTCTCAGACTTTATTAATCACATCAAATGATTAGTTCTAGCTTGTGGGAGAAAAAGTCAGCAGTAAACTAATGGATATGAGACATTACAAGACAAAGATACCAAGATAAACATAGACAAACTAAATAATAATAACCTTATACACGTATGAAGGCCATGACCTCATCATTTAAAATATATCAAATGCATCATAGGATTATAGATAAAGCTTCACTATTCAGGATATGAAAAGAAGTGTCTCTCTCTCTCTCTCTCTCTCTCTCTCTCTCTCTCTCTCCCTCTCTCTCTCTCTCTCTCTCTCTCTCTCTCTCTCT
>JAOUWY010000050.1:12450824-12469360 GCA_025728095.1 Prietella phreatophila | reverse complement strand
AGGAAAAACTCCCTAAGATGTTTTAAGAGGAAGAAACCTTGAGAGGAACCAGATTCAGAAGGGAACCCATCCTCATCTGGGTAACACAGATAATGTGAAAACGTTGATAATGAATTATGAGAAGTCTGTACGGCCTTAGGAGCAGCCGTAGTCCCAGCAGAAGATTTGAGCTCATCCACAGGCAGAAAGGATCTGAATCTCCAATATCTCCATAAATTTGTGTGGGGCTCGGCAAAAGGAGAGAGGGAGAAAAGTGATTATTATGACTGAAGTAGTGAGGTATAATCTAGTCAGGGTCGGCTTGAGTAAACAAATACGTTTTAAGCCTAGAATTAGCTGTGTTTGCTATGAATCAATCTATCTATCTAATTAACTCTTCAAGTATTGGCTATCTGACTGTCTATCTATCTGTTCAAGCTACATGCACAAAAACTCGGCACAGACCTTCAGCCTGTTCTGTTGCTATGACTTTTCTAAGTGATTGGAATTATGGAACTCCCATTAAGGAAGCTCAGATTGGACAGAGGTTTCACTGTTGTAACTTCTTGAGCTTTCAAGCTACTTCCACCAATCTCAGCACAGTCCTTCAGGCTGATCAGACTGGTCATGCTCTATTTATCCTAACTAATCGGACTCCTGGTATTTTTTGACTTGCTTTGTCAAGCCAACATCAAACTTTGTCGTGACAAACTTTACCTATCTAGTTAGCATTATTTCCTGTATAGATTCTTGACTTAACATTAGCCTGGCTAAGTAAGTGCGTAATTTTTTGTATAACCACACGTCAAAGTACACAATTAGCATCATGGTACATGACAATTTATGAGATAATACCATGTTTTTTGGCCTAAATTCAATTTTACACACCAGTGAGTGTTTGTAATAACTTGTAATTTCGATCTAATGTAGATTTTGATTATATAATGAGACAGAAATATATTCTTTTTAGATAAATGAAAAAGAAGCATAAATGTGTCCTTCATTCTTTTTTTTGTAATACCCCAAATCGCATGAAAAACACATACAAACCATATATTGTCATAATTATACATTTATTGGCTTCTGTAAAAACGTTTCTACAGGATATTCATCATGTGGAAGGTGGGAGTTATGAACACTATGTTTGACAGATCTGTAGTAATCATAGTCATCTATTTCGCTATCTAGACAGAGGGATAGTGTTATACGACACTGTTCTCATCAGCGTAATTTTGTAGAAAATGTATAGAAATGATGATTCTGTCTAAAGAAATGACATAAACATGGGAATCCATCAGTATTTTGCCAAATTTGCACGTTTGGACTAAAAACATCAATGTACTTTGTTCAGCGAAGCCCTGTGATCACAAATAAACGGAAACAGTCATGACTGAATATGTATGTGTCTCATTATTTCATTCAAATAACATTCGTACAGGGTGCTTGAAGTGCTTCAAGTACTTGGATTTGGCTTTTAGATATTTAAGTACTGGAAAGCCTTGAAAATAGGCATTTTATCTAGTGGTGCTTAAAAAGTTTGTGGTGCTTATAAAAAGTAAATAAATGCGAAATTGCTATAATTTTTAAAGTGATTATTTGCAATAGAACACAAATACAGTCCTTTCACTTAAAATATGAAACCCCACTGAAAACCCTCCCTCTTCTGCTATTCACTCACTCATTTTCGCAGACAGCTCTGGTCCACTTTTCAGACCCCTTTAGTGATTATTTTTTTTCTTCAAAAAGCACCTAGTGACAAATCTAGTGACTTTCCATAGAAGAGAGTCACCAGTACTGCACACCTCTGTCTGCGTCTACTTTGTTCACTGAGTGGCAGAGAGGAGCAGCACATTCAGTGTAAGAGAAAAAAATGAAGAAAGACATTCTGTCACTGCTAACTTTCTCTCTGAGTGATTGTTTTACATCAAAATTGAAAATCACAGCACAGCTATTGTCTTGAAATTATGTGTATGGTGATTAAGTCAGACAATCTCATGGTTACAAAAGAAATCGGATTTTAGCAGAACAGCAGCTTGGAAATGGCTTTGAAGTGATGTAGTTTTAATGGACTGCGTTTAAGTCACTATTTCATACTCGAATATGAATATATATGAATGTGTTTCATACTCGAATATGAATATGCTAATAAGTGCATGACATCACCTAGCGACATTTAGTGTCTTTCCATAGAAAGTTGTTGGCAACAGTGCTCCTGTTACTCATCTGGAGTATAGTGTGTCCCAAAGTCTCCATACATAGGTGAAATTAACACCTTTTAGCAAAATGTAACTTTACAAAACATCCTCTACATGTTTGCCATTTCTTTGTAAGCACACATGGAGTCGTCTCCCAACTTTGGCTCCAAGTATGTGATGTGCCTGATCCAGCCATGAGAATGATTTCAATCCATTTTTCTTCTGTCAAAGGCATTTAGGGCTATCTGAAATTTTATTAACCAAGTATGAAAAATAGTCAGATATTTTGCTATATAAATAAAAATAATTTCCCCTATGTATGGAGACTTTTGGGACACCTTGTATATTTGTTATGGTGAAGATGAAGCAAAGCCTGGTAAATGCAAATTAAATCTAGTAGGGCTACAAAAGGCGGTGTGTAAATATTGTGTTTATTATTATTATTATTATTATATTATTATTAATATATTTGAATATCTCTTGAAAAAATAAATATTGCTTGTAAAGTCCTTTAAAGTCCTTCAATTTTATTATAAAGCATCTGTACAAACCCTGTTCAAAATATCAATTGCTGCCTGTTTGATTTTGCATGTTTCATGTGTTCTTCTGACAGAAACTAAAAACGGTTACAGTGACAGTAATTTCTAATCACAAACAGTGGTCAAATACCAAAGCTAGAGTCTTAATTCTTCTAAAGATTTACTTTTTGTCGAGATTAAGTAAGATTGTTGTAGTAATAGTGAATGTAAACAACAACAATCAACAACAGTTAAGAGGTTACCATTACCTCAAACGATATTGTGTCCTCAAAATGCCCTTGGTGTCTCGGATGCAGCCAGATGGCTTCCAGTGATTAAAAATATATAAAAAAAAAAAAATTGTAATAGCATTTTCTCACCCCTATTAATTGGGGAGGGGGTCTCAAACCTTAAATGTTCTGTACACACATTTAGATGACAAGTTTAAATTCTAAGCAACAAGTAAGAACAAGCTACAAATATTCCACCATCCTGAGCACTCACACACACGATATAGTAGCCAGATCGTCTTCTTTCTTTTTATGGAAGTGCCATAACCATGCAAAGACGAATGACATCAAACGGACATTTCCTGTGTAATCCGACCTGACAGATCAAATTGCGAAGGTTGTTAAGTTTTAACCAAAAAATTTTTGATACTGCAGCTTTAAATAAATGTAATTGTTTTGAGGTACAATTGAGAGATGGTCTGGGTCAGTGAGGCATCCACTGCTGGGTAGTGCAAAACAGAACATTAGGGTTAAATGCAGTGCTTTGAGTCATATGGGTTGTGACATTATGGATCTGTCATTAGGTTATTTGCAAAATTCTGATTTGAATTCTTTTGTTGTTGATTGTGATTCAGTGTGTCAAAGCTGTCTCAACGCCACTGGCCCATGAGTCAGGCCAACAGGGGCCTTAATTAATCGCTACACTGTGCTATAGGGTATAGGGAAGCAGAAACGTACAAGTGGCCCTGAGCAGTGGTTGAAAATACGTTGTGCCTGCTTTATCCAATTGTTTCAGGCCACAGGCCAAGTCCTCCACAATCAAGCAGCATCAGTCTCAAAGAGGACGGAAACAGAGAAAGCAAGAAACATCAGATGAGGATGAAGATGATGATGATGAGGAGGAAGAGGATACTCCAAAGCGACAGACGCGACGAAGAGCAGCTACTAAAGTTAGGTAAGACCTGACTTGTTTCCATGTAGAATGTAGTCATGGTCACTCTAAACCTACATGTTGTGTAAGAATTTTTTTTTGTAAAGGGGCTAGCATGAAGGCAATTAGAACAATTACAGCTTTGTAACTTTAATATTTTTTTTTCATACTCTCTGTGAACATGTAAAGGTGCATGTTCATGGAAAAAAATGTCAAGTAGAAAAGGGGAGGTGGGTTGGAACATATTATCTGCTCTCATTTGTTCTTTAATATGGCCAATTATCTCTGCATGTCATTACGATTGATGAGCAAGAGGTATGTTGTTTGCGGAGCCTTATTTTTAAATGAGTGTGTACTGACCGCAGTTATAAGGAGGACCAGCATGATTTTGAAACTGACTCTGATGACCTGATTGAGATGGCAGAGGGGACAGAGGATGTGCAGGATGAAGACAGTGAGACCATTGAGAAAGTCATGGATACTAGGATTGGCAAGAAAGGAGGTGAGAGAGTCAGTTTCCTTGTTTCTGGATTATTGAAAGGGTTGGAAGTTTTGCGTCATCATCATCATTTGATCTTTTTTTTTTTTTTTTTTTTTTTGCCAGACTGCCCAATGGGCTGGTTTAGAAGAAGCATTTTCACTGACTGAGTCCCTTTGTTGAAATGCCCATGCACAAGGAGTTAAGCTAGCCGAATTTCAATCTAGCTACCCCTAGCAAGGAGTGAGCGGTACCAGGGACATTCTTTGATAAACATGCATGTGCTGCACTTGTTCGCAAACTAGCCCACCTCCATCATCTTGGGATAGTTGGGGTGTTGTAAACCAGCTCACCTCCACATTTTTTGGATAGCAGAGAGAGAGAGGGAGAGAGAGAGAGAGAGAGGTAGCTTGTCTAAAGTGTCATTTCATATAGATGTCATTGCTTTATTATTATTGAATAATATATTCAATATGTATTATTGAAGCTAATAACTTGTGTTAAATGAAGAGTTGTGAGGATGCACTGTGGCATGAATTCATTTGTAGCTACATGCTGTCCGTATTTATCTCAACTGCTATGTAGTTTACTTACATGAATCCATGCCATATGATTTACGCATGAGACAAACATTTATTTGCCTTTGTTGTGGTCTCATGGCTGTTTCTTTTTACACCTCACTTTTTTGTTTATTCAAAGCATACATATAAAACTTTTGTTTCACAAAATACTGGCGTGACGCAGAGTGTCATCCCCAAAATTCTGGGCTCAGTAAAGTATTTAACTTCACCCAGCATAATGGTCCAATATGAAAGGAGTGCATGACCTATGTAGGATTCTACAAGATTATAGTCATCTACTCTGCAGCCTGTCTGATATATTGCAGCATTAGGATACATCTTTGACTAAGTACAGTGGGATGGGATTACACAAAAAGCAGAAGTACAGTAATTAGGGCTGCACAATTAATCAAATATCGATTGCGATTATGATTTTGACTGCCCACAATTACATGAACATGATGGACTGCCATATTGACATTTAAAATTCGTCCTCCACTCATAGAAAACTCCGCTGCAGATCAAATCAAGTGCTTCCTAAACTTACAGCCAGTCGACATAAAGCGGCGCAGGGATGACATTTTTGTAATGCCAAAATCCAGAAACAAGTTAGCATTTTAGCGCTCAAGCTGCTAGCTTTGCTGCAAGCTCCAGCGCTTACGCAAGGGGAAATCATGACACTGACATTGCTAAATGGCACTAAAGACATTGTCGGGGACATTAAACATCATCTCACCAAACAGGAAAAAACTTTGCGAATAAACTCTACAGTGCGACTATTTCACTCGCATTTGCGACTGAAAAGTACTTTTGTGCAACAGTGAATAAATATTTAGGTGCTCCGGTGCATGTGACCTGTTCGGAGTCATATAATACAATCGGAATAAAAAAGTCCTAAATGCATCTAAACCGCACAACAATTACTTTCACACTGCTTTTCATCACCTCAGTCAACCGAACAAGTGTGTAAATACTTCAAAGAATCCATTTGTGATCTCACAAACTGCCGTTTTTGTTGATCACGCAAATGATCTGAACTTGCACCTGCTCGTGTAGACACAGCGGTGTCGGGCGGAGTAAATTAATAATAATACTAATGCTACAATGTGGGGGAAAAGTAAACTCCAGTTTCCATGTTCTGATTTAATCGGCCAAAAAACATCTGGGTTTCACATGTAACCCTGTTCCCTGAGAAGGGAACGAGATGTTGCGTTTAGCATAACACCATGGGAGCGCCCCTTGTGCAACTGGCACCTGAAGCTTGTGTAAAATCATGCCTATTTATAGGCCTGCCATGATCAGGTGACATGGCAATTAAGTAGGTCACGTGATATATATGGCACCTGTGAACCGCACTGTCAGCCTCTATTATCTGAAGCGAAGACGAAATTCACAGGCCTACCCCGATGTGACAGAACTACGCAACATCTCGTTCCCTTCTCAAGGAACAAGGTTACATGCATAACCCAGACATTCCCTTTCAAAGGTAACTTCATGTTGCGTTTAGCATAACACTATGGGAACATGAATACCCACTCTGTCATACAGATGGTACGGCCTGTTCAAAAAGACCCAAGCCTGAGGGTCACTGCAAGACACTTGAGCACGGGGCAGAATGAATATCCAGGCTGTAACATAGACCACTCTGCAGCAGCACACACATCCTGTAAGGATACTCTGTTGGACAAAGCCTTCGAGGAAGCAAACCCCCTAGTGGAATGAGCCCTTATACCCAAAGGCGTAGCGAGACCGCGCTCATAAGCGATAGAGATTGCTTCCACTATACAATTAGAGATGTGCTGCTTTGACACAGAGTCACTTCTACTGTCGCCACCAAGCAGATCAGCAGCTGCTCCGACTTACGCCACTCGCTGGAGCAGTGGACGTAAGTACAGAGAGCCCTTACTGGACACAGCAGGTGCATTATCTCTTGTTCCATTGTGAGGAACAGAGGAGGGCAGAAAGCCTGTAACACTACAGGCTGGGCAACAGATGTAAGCACTTTGGGAATATAATCCGGCCTAGGACACAGGAAGGCCTTGGCTAATCCAGGAGTAAAGGCAAGGCAGGAAGGGGCAACTGAGAGAGCTTGTAGATCTTCTATTCACTTGAGAGATGTCCGGGCTAGCAGAAGAGCTACCATTAGAGTCAGAAGCTTCTCAGAGGCTGACTCTATGGGCTCAAATGGGGCACCTCAGTTGATTGACACCATGCATAAATCTCAAAGTTAGAGGATGTTGCCCCACAGAGGCTCCATCATAAACCCTGATTTTAGAAGGATCCACCCCTCTGAGAAACGTCCTTGTAATAATTCCAGGACTGTAGCTATTGCACAGTTCACTGGGTCTACAGTGGAATCTCCCAAAGAGTGCCATCTAGGAGGGATATTAACTCTGAGAACCATATTCGCGCTGGCCAACAAGGTTCTACTAGCAGCAGACATAGACTAACTTGACAAACTCTCACAAGAACTTGTGGGAGCAGAGCAATCGGGGGGGAAAGCATACAGATTTGACCTCGGCCACATGTGCACCATAGCGGCCAGCCCTAATTGTGTGGGAGGAGTGAGGGCAAACCAAATTGTGTTGTCTCCTCGGAGGTGAACGCATGCAGTCCTGCTTGGCCAAACCTCCGCCACATGGGCTCCACCACTTGTGGATGGAGCCACCAATCCCTGGGCCTCAGCCCCTGCCTCAACAGGATGTCTGCTTCCACATTCCAGTTGCCCAGAATGTACATTGCACTCACTGCCAAAACTTTCCTTCTGCCCAAGGAAGAATTATTTGCGCCTGCCTGAAAAGGGGGCGTGGACATAATCCTTCCTGGTGGTCAATATATGAGACCACCACTGTGTTGTCTGTAAACACATGGTGACCTCTCAATTGAGGAAGAAGGAATTTCAGTTCTAAAAATATGTCCCACATTTCTAGGCGATTTATATGCCGCTGCAGATGAGGGCCACTCCAGAGACCGTGAGCTGGACAGCTGTCTAAGACCACGCTCCAGCCCGTGAGGTGAGCTGTTTGTCATTACCGCTTTGCGTTAAGGTGACACCCCTAGAGTGTGACCCAAGGCTAGAAACCGGGGACACTCAAATTCTCAGAGAACGTAGGCATCACCGCGTGACACGGATTACTCTCAGAGGTTTCGTCCAAGGACGAAACCCCCAACTTCTCAGCTACCACTGAAACGGTCTCTTGTGCAATAGGCCCAATGGTATGATGTTGTCTGCCCATAAGCTCCAATTGGCTCCCATAGAGACTGGAGGGGATTCCAAGATCCAGCTTTGTCTTGCTCAATGTTGATCGGATTGACCTTACTCATGTTGGGGATAGAAACGTAGTAGTAGAATCCTTATAACCCCTAGAAAAGTTGTCCACTGCACTGGAGAAAGCATACTTTTCCGAGGTTCAGTCTGAGCCCCAAGCTGTTATGTGGAAAGGTACAAATCTACCTGTACTATCTACTCATATAATATCATCTTAAAATAACATTTTCAGATTTCCATATCATTATATTCACCCACCATTGTTTCAGCCTGTATGTAAATTCTGTGATGGTTAAAAAAATTAAATTAAAAATACTGTGTCCCTGTACACAGCTACTGGAGCTGCCACCACACTCTATGCTGTAGAGGCTAATGGAGACCCCATAGCCGATTTTGAGCCTGAGAAGGAGGAAGGTGAGACTCAGTTCCTTATCAAATGGAAGGGCTGGTCGTACATCCACAACACATGGGAAAGTGTGGACTCGCTGACTCAGCAAAAGGCCAAAGGGATGAAAAAACTGGAAAACTTTAAGAAGAAAAATGAGGAGCTCAGTGCTTGGTGAGGAGGTGTTCTGAATTGCCTTCATAGGTCAAACTGTAAGATTGTCAGTTTCTACAAATGACTGTTGAATGATGAATACTTGTTTGTAGTTATTTCCTTTGTTAGGGTTAATAGTCATTTTAAAATTGGTATCCTTGAATGTTCTGTATAGCCTTTGAATGTCTATAAAGTTTCAATTAAATCCCAGAATTTGGCCTCTCACAGGTTGAAAAAAGCCTCACCTGAAGATTTGGAATATTACAACTGCCAGCAAGAGTTAACCATTGATCTGAACAAGCAGTTTCAGATAGTAGAGAGAGTCATTGGTAAGTATAGGAGCTACTTTTTGATTAAAGGTTTATGCCAAAATGCTTGAATTATGCTTTAAGAGATTTTGTTTCTGAATTTGTAATTTTATACCATTAACACTTTTGCAGCAGTGAAAACGGGGAAGTCACAGGTGCCCTCTGATTTTCCCTGTAGGTACCTTTTACTGCACTTTAATTCACTATATTCTAATAACTAGAGTTTAAAGGGAACAGATGTTCTTTTCATGTTGTAAAATGAATTCTGTTACAAAAAGCCAACTAAAAAGTACTCGATCTAATTCATGTTTGTAGGATAGTTATTACTTTCATGTGGTTTGGTTGATCTTACCCCATAAAATTTAATATTTTACTAATGTCATGAGACAAATACTTTTTTGTATTGACCATTTATCTCCCTTGCTACAGCTCACAAGACCACATCTAATGAGCCTGAGTACTTGTGTAAGTGGATGGGTCTGCCCTACGCAGAGTGCACTTGGGAAGATGGAGCCTTAATAGGAAAAAAGTTTCAATCTTGTATAGATAGTTTCAACAACAGGAATATCTCCAAGACTATTCCCTCCAAAGACTGTAAGGTGAGAGGCTTATTTTATAAATGTCTTAAATCTCTCTTCCTAGTTGTTTCACTATTTGTATTGTGGCAATAATATGCTACTTTAATGTTACTGATAAAATGGGTCCATGCTGCTTAGTTTGCATCTAATCAATAAAACCTTACATTAGGGCAAATCAGAATCGAGTCATTTCCCAAATTTGTGCTTTAACTGCTTGAAGGTGTTAAAACAGAGGCCCAGATTTGTGGCTCTGAAGAAACAGCCCTCTTATATTGGAGATGAAAACTTGGAGCTGAGAGATTACCAGTTAGATGGACTGAACTGGCTTGCACACTCTTGGTGCAGGTACCTTGATTGTTTTATTTAAGCTTTTTTACATTTTCCGTATTATATATGGTAATTAAATTTATCAGTTGAATTTATGTAACCTTGGCACTGTTGAACAAAGATTTTGCAGAATTTTAAGTATCATTCATATTGTGCAAACTATCTAAATGATCTAGATTAGCCTTTGCCCTATTACACTGCACTTTGTTTTTAACTTGAATAAAAATCTTTTTAGATGCTCTACAATTCTCTAAAAGATATGGCCAAATGTCTAGAATGCTGTGGCATTAAGATGTCCCATCAGTGAAACTGAGACCTAGCTCAAACCTGTTCCAACATTACAATGCCCCTGTGCACAAAGCAGGGTTTATAAAGACATGGTTTGATATGCTTGGTGTGGGGGGAAAAAGTTGAGTGGTTTCCACAGAACCCTGACCTCAACTCCATTGAGTTTAAATTTTACATTTCAAACGTTTCTTTGTTTTTTAAAATACTTATTTGCACCTACTTATTACAGGGCCCTCAATTTGTCTTTCAGTTTGATTTGTACTTGTTCATGTCAATTGCTAATTTGGTTCACTCATGTTGTCTAGGTGTAACAGTGTTATCTTAGCTGATGAGATGGGCCTGGGGAAGACCATACAGACCATTTCATTCCTTTCCTACCTGTTCCATCAGCACCAGCTGTATGGACCCTTCCTCTTGGTTGTGCCCCTCTCCACACTCACATCCTGGCAGCGCGAGTTCAGTACTTGGGCTCCTGACATGAACGTTGTAGTCTACCTGGGGGATGTTTTGAGCAGAAAGATGGTACAAATCCACTTGAATGTCAATATGGATCTTTGTTTTGTGGACAGTTGTTGTATAAATGTTTTATGTTTTGTTAAACTGATTGATTGATTATTTTTTTGGTGATTTTCGATTTTATAGATTCGTGATTATGAGTGGATTCACCAGCAGACCAAAAGAATAAAGTTCAACACACTTTTGACCACATATGAAATTCTACTGAAAGATAAGGTAACAAGACATTATATTTTGTGCACTAAAGTGTTGCAATATTTATTCATGTAGCAGTAGTCTGTCAAAGTGTTTGCATTGAAAACATGGTAGTTTTTGTTCTTTTTACTGCAGAGTGTTTTGGGAAACATAAACTGGGCATTTCTTGGGGTGGATGAGGCTCACCGGCTGAAGAATGATGACTCTCTGCTGTATAAAACACTAATGGATTTCAGGTCCAACCACAGGCTACTCATAACAGGAACACCGCTGCAGAACTCACTCAAAGAGTTGTGGTCCCTTCTGCACTTTCTTATGCCTGACAAGTAGGTCCTGCTCTACACTTTTATTAACTAAGTTAAAGGTTCACCATCTACTGGATGGAAAATTTGTATTGTGGAGTTATCAATCTGTGTTATGTGCCAGTGCCAATAGTAGATGTCAGGTGATACTTTGGTATTTGAACTTAAAGAACTGCATAAAGAGAGAGAGTGAGCAAACTTTATTGATCCCCCAAGGGGAAATTTGTTGTCACAACAGCAAATACATCAGTCTGGGAAGGGTTACAAAGCTATTTCAAAGGCTCTGGGAAACCAAAGGACCACAGTGAAAGCCATTATCTCCAAATGGAAAACTCAGCACAGTAGTGAACCTTCCCAGAAGTGGCCAACCTTCCAAAATTCCTCCAAGAGCACAGCAAGTACTCGTCCAGGAAATCACAAAAGAGCCAAGGACAACATCAAAAGACCTACAGGCCTCTCTTTCATCAATAAAGATCACTGTTCATGACACCACTATCAGACAGACATTGGGCAAAAATGGCATCCATGGAAGTGTGGCAAGGTGAAAACCACTGCTAACCCAGAAGAACATTAAGGCTCATCTGAATTTTGCCAAAACACACCTTGATGATCCTCAAACCTTTTTGGAGAATGTTCTGTGGACTGATGAGTCGAAAGTGGAACTGTTTGGAAGATCCTGTTACGTTTGGCATAAACCAAAGACAAAATTCCACATAAAGACATCATACCTACGGTCAAGTGTGATGGTGGTAGTGTGATGGTGTGGGGATGCTTTGCTGCTTCAGGGCCTGGGCAACTTGCACTAATTGACGGAAACATGAGTTTCCAAAAAATCCTAAAGGAGAATGTCTGGTCTTCAGTCTGTAAATTGAATTTCAAGCTTAACTGGATTATGAAGCAAGACAATGATCCAAAGCTTAGGAGTAAGTCCTAGTAATAGAAGTAAGTGAAATGCTTATCTCCAGTTATCGGAAGCAGTTGCAGTTGGTTTCAGATATTCAATTCAATTCAGTTTTAACAGTGGACATTGGCCCAAAGCAGCTTTACAGAATATATAAATTCTGAATATAGATTTTAAATGTATGAATTTGTCCCTAATGAGCAAGCCAGAGCCGATGGTGGCAAGGAAAAATTATATGAGGAAACCTTGAGAAGAAGGGGGCGACAGCATCCAAACATCCCAGTTCACCACAACACTGTTGTAAGCCCTCTAGATCTGTAACATTACCCAGGAAAAAACTATTCACAAACAGCTTGACTAAGCAAACATGTTTTCAGCCTGGACTTAAACATCGGGACTCAGACACAATCCCTAACACAAATTGAAAGGCTGTTCCATAAGTGTGGGGCTTTGTAAGAGAAAGCTCTTCCCCCTGCTGTAGCCTTAACTATTCGAGGTACCAGCAAGTAGCCTGCACCTTATGATTGAAGTATTTGTGGAGGATCATAAAAGACCAAAATTTGCTCAGGTACTGTGGCGCGAGACCATTCAGTGCTTTATAGGCCAATAGTAGTATTTTATAATCAATGCAAAATTTTACTGGGAGTCAGTGCAGTGTTGATAAGATGGGGTTATGTGGTCATAATTTCTGGTTCTAGTAAGGACACTTGCAGCTGTATTATAGACTAAATGGAGCTTGTTTATGCACCTACTGGAACATCCAGACTGTTAGGCTTTACAATAATCCAACCGAGAGGTGACGAAAGCATGAATTAATTTTTCAATAATCACACCAAGGTCTTTTACTGCTGCACATGGTAAAAAAGAAAAGCCATCCAGAGATACTATGTAATCAGAAAGCTTATTCTAGCTGAATGTGGTACTAGTAGACCTATTTCTGTCTTAGCATATATTAAGTAAAAAGGAGTGGGCCTAAAACAGAACCTTGCCTAATGCCAAACTTTACCTCAGCATGCATGGAGAAGTCTCCATTTACATCTACGAACTGATGGCGATCAGTCAAATAAGACCTGAGCCAATAGACGGCCATTCCCTTAATGCCAACAACATTTTCTAGTCTCCCAAGGAGAACTCAGTGATCAATGGTTTCAAAAGCTGCACAAGGTAATTGACAGGGTTCAAGGTTAGGTTTTTAATCAGTGGTTTAATAACTGTTAGTTTAAATGATTTAGGTGCATAACCAGTGCTAAGGCACGAGTATTTTTTTAGAAGGGGTTTGATTAATTCTGGAATAATCTGATTGAAGAAACATGTAGGTAAGTTGATTTTGATGAAGGAAATTAATTATATTAGTTCAGTCTCTCTACAGGGAGTAAAACATTCTACTGTTGATCTTATATTGCTATTATTATCTACAGGGTTAATTATAAGACTGTCTGTCTGGTTTTTAATTAATAGTTTGAATTTTTTGTCTAATATTTTAAATTTTGCCAGTAAAAATATTTATGAAATTGTTGCTGCTATTTAATGATTGTGTGCATGTTTCCGTGGTGGTTTTTTGTACATATTATACCATTGTTATGCCAGGGTGCTAGCTTTTCTCTCTAATTATTTTTCTTTTAAGTGGAGCTACTGTAGGGATTTAGCTAAATCAATCCTTCTTCTTTCTGTCAGCCTTTGCAGCCTCTGTTTCATTTACTTAAAAGAAAAACTAGCGCATGTGGTTTATCACGGAGTGTATACTGTGCCGGAGAGTCTAAATGAACATACTGACAACCAGAGCAGTTCAAAGAGACGTCCGATTTATTGCAGAATCATAGAGGTTTATATAGGCAAAATAGCCATGCATAGGCGTACTGATGTTTAAATAATATCTCAGTTGAACTGACTGGCCATGTACATGGAAAACATCTTGGGCAATACAAGAATGTACAGCTTTCTTATACGTATATGTTGTGATGGTATGGTTCGCCTAACACAGAAAAGAGGACGTTCCTATGGTGACATTGTAACTGGCACGTACACAACAGACAGGTCTAGAAAAGTTCAGGACACAGAAATTAAACTAAAACCTAAACATACTTATACATATCTGAGGGAATAGAGAATAGCTACCTTATCGAGCATATAGCGGAATGTTGACTCTAAGCATTCAGTTGCCTGTTCAAGTTCTTTGGAATCAGACTAATCTGATTCCAAAGAACAGAATAGTTGATATCTCTGGGAGGCTTTTGATAAAACTCTGTGCAGTAGCTGACGTGAATGTACATTTGTATGCTGACATGAATGTACAGTAGTTATTGCTGCTAATGGTGGCACAAGCAGATTTTAAATTTAAGGGGGCAACTCACATGGGCACATAGGTGTTGGATAACATTTTGTGCTTCAATAAAAAAATAAAAACTATTGGGTGTTTTATATTTTGTTTGAAGATCTGAAACTATTTAGTATGAGATATACACAAAAACAGAAGAAATCAGAAATGGGCAAATACTTTTTCAAAGCACTATAGATAGTCATAAATGAAAATTAAATATTGTTGATTTTTTTGTTGTGTTACGACCCCGGTCTAGGGTCGAGGTGTAACATAAAAGAAAGTATAAACAAAAATAATAATGAGGTAACATGCGTCTTTCAATTCTTTGATATCTACAAATTTAATGATTACAAGAAGGGAAGAAAGAAAGAATCAATCCAAAACAATCACTAAAAAAGCAAATCTCTTCAGGGCTGGGCAAGGCCAAAATAATAAACAGAACAGTCACTATCTTGTTCTGTATCCATTTAAATTACCCAACAAAAAAAGGTATTTCAAAAGAAAGTACAGAGTCTAACCTGACTCCCTAACTGAGGCAAAAACAGTGATAAATAAACGGCACCCAAGCCCTACCATTTCGTGATAATTAGAGAAGAAATATTTGCAATGAAATATTTACACTCGATAGTATGCACACAATCACAGACACACTACACATCCGCATTCTTCCCGACATATCGTTCTTCTGCCTTTGTAAACGACACGCAATCCTCTCCTCTCCAATCCCGGTTCAGCATGTTGAATTAGGGCAGAGCGACCTGTGAGAGTGAGCGCGCACGCACACACACACACACACACACACACACACACACACACATATCTCCTGATGTGACAGTTGATTTTCTGTTTTGGGATCCTTTTGGCTCCAGAAATCAGATTTTTTAAATGTGGTTTCTATACTAAATCTGATTAAAACAATTATGCACATGGTAATCCTTGACCTTTGCTTTGTTTCAGGTTTGAATTGTGGGAGGATTTTGAAGAAGAGCATGGTAAGGGCAGGGACAATGGCTACCAGAGCCTGCACAAAGTGCTTGAGCCCTTCCTACTACGTCGTGTAAAAAAGGACGTGGAGAAATCGCTACCTGCCAAAGTGGAGCAGATCCTCCGAGTGGACATGTCCGCCCAGCAGAAACAGTTCTACAAGTAGGTCCTGCTTTGCATACACTGTATAACTTTAAGTTTTGCTTTTGGGTACCAAGTTGTTTTTATTTAACATAATCTGTTCTCTCTTCTATGTGTTTTTAATTGAGGTGGATTCTCACAAGGAATTACAAAGCCCTAGCTAAAGGCACCAGAGGCAGTTCCTCAGGCTTCCTCAACATCGTCATGGAGCTGAAGAAATGCTGTAATCATGGCTTCCTCATCAAGCAGCCAGATGAGGGAGAAAATGAGAGTCCTCAGGAGCACTTGCAGGTAAGACAATCTTAGGAGGATAGTCTGTTTTAAATCCATAAATAGTTTTAGACTACATTCAGGTTAATTCTAATTCGAACTCATTTTGTTCTGGGGAAGGCACTGGTCCGTGGCAGTGGGAAGCTTGTGCTCTTGGATAAACTGCTAACAAGACTGAGGGAACGAGGCAATCGTGTGCTTATCTTCTCTCAGATGGTCCGTATGCTGGACATTTTAGCTGATTATCTGGCCATGAAACGCTATCCTTTCCAGGTATCAGTAAAAATATGTTGGTGTTACATTTTCTCGCCAGTAGTTTAAATTTGAATTTTTATGTGACATACTCAACATCATCTTGCAACTCACAATTCCTAATATTTCCAGTGTTCTCTGTGGTAATGTTTCTGTTCTTATTTATTTACCTATTTATATTTTTCACTGTATGAATGCTTTTTCTTGTGCTGTCTATGGGCTGGGTTCTAAAATGTTGTTGAGTTTGAGTTGGTCTCAGGTTGACTCAGGTGTCAGGCATGCACGATATATTGGATTGTTCTCTATTTTTATCCACTGGTTATTTTTTAATGTGCATGAGCTTTGGTAAAGCAACACTCTGGGCAACACTTGGGACTAGTGGCCATTTTTTCTTTTTTGACATCAACACTTATTTGGGGAACAAATGCCCCAGTTTGACAAAGTGAATAACTTGACAGTTTTTGGCTCCTTTTTTCCTCATATGTTTAGAGATTGGATGGTTCCATCAAGGGAGAGCTCCGGAAACAAGCACTCGACCACTTTAATGCAGAGGGATCTGAGGTATATACCATAGCTGGATGGCTATGACTTCGCACACAGTTTTGTTCAGCAGTGTGATTTTTCAGTTATTTGTATCAGCCAATTAAGCTGTTACTTTGCTCTTAGTGGTTAATTTTCCTCTGCTCCAGGATTTCTGTTTTCTCTTGTCCACTCGTGCTGGAGGTCTGGGCATTAACTTGGCCTCAGCTGACACTGTGGTCATCTTTGACTCTGACTGGAACCCTCAAAATGACCTGCAGGCCCAGGCCAGAGCCCACAGAATAGGCCAGAAAAAACAAGTAATACTTCTTCTCCATGAATCTCACAGACACCTTTTTGAGACAGACATTGGGGGTATCAGTACACTAATGTGCATCTTATTTGCCTGTTTAGGTGAATATTTATCGTTTGGTCACAAAAGGCACTGTGGAGGAGGATATTATTGAAAGGGCAAAGAAAAAGATGGTGCTAGACCATCTTGTCATACAGAGAATGGACACCACTGGAAGAACAGTACTAGACAACAACTCAGGCAATTCAAAGTGAGCTTTTATTCTATTTCTTTTCTATAGAAAAAAATTACTTGGCATTGAAACTTTTAAGAATAGCACCTTTTATGAAAATGGCATTATATACTACATTTGAACTATTTCCAGTTCAAATCCATTTAACAAGGAGGAGCTGGCAGCTATCTTGAAGTTTGGTGCTGAAGATCTGTTTAAAGAGCCTGAAGGGGAGGAATCTGAGCCACAGGTATCCATTTATTATTAATCAGTTTTGTGTGGAGACTACGGATGCATCGGAACCAATTATGGTATCGTTTTGATACCATGCTTATTTACTTGTACTCATAAAAAGTGCTCTGATACTAACATCTGATACCAGAAGTGAGAACAAGTCATTGTTTCACAAATCACAATAAGTCTCCACTCTTGGCATTCAAGAATTAATTCAATTCCCATGTCAAGACAGGCAAGTCCCAAGTCAAGACTAAGAAGTCCAAGTAAAGTTACAAGTCCGTAACTTTAAGTTTAACTTTAAGAGTCCTAAACAGGTCATAATGTGCTCTTTACCATATTTAAGGCAAGAGTAATAATTAATATAGTACACAAATCTTACAGGCTTTTAAAGTAAAAATAAAAATTGTTCATCACTTTCTAGAAAAGTTTTAAATGAAAATGGTCCGTGCTTATATAGCGCCTTTTTTGTTTATTTATTTATTTATTTATTTATCCATTTTCATATGATTCATTTACATGTGATTCATTTTCATGTGATTCATTTACCTTTTCTCCCCTCCCTTCCCTTTCCCAAATATTTCATTGAGAAGGGGAAAAAAAATTAATTACCACCAAGGAACGGCCAACCCTGCAATTAGTGGACAACCACTAATTGGGTATTTGGGTTACTCAGTATCTGGTATTTGAAAGCTACCGTAATTTCCGGACTATAAGCCGCTACGTTTTTCACAGACTTTGAACAATGCGGCTAATTTATGGATTTTTACGGGCTAACCACAACATTTAAACTCGTCACATCGGACCAGTGAAATGACCCAACAGGTCACAGTGGATGTCATGATTCCCCTGTGAAGCAGCGCACTTTAATCACTGGTGTGCATGCGCCTGCTTCTTTAGTGTTGACATTCCAACACATGTATAACCACGTGTCTTGTGTTGACGTCATGTCGCCGCCCCGTCTTGTTATGGGTCATCAGGTCACATGTGTTATTGTATTGTCCGCCGCTGTTAGCAGTTGCGGGAGCTAATGCTACCTGTGTGTGTGCGCGCATATATATATATATGGGGAGCCGTGCTACACACAGCGCGGGTAATTAGATAGTGAAAGACTAGATAGACTTAGAAGTCGATTCTAGAACTAGCTTAGAGATATAGAGAGTCTTCGTTCCATGCCATGTTC
>JAOUWY010000050.1:12356996-12371616 GCA_025728095.1 Prietella phreatophila | reverse complement strand
TTTTTTGTTGTTATTCTGTCTCTCACTGTTCAAATAAATCTACCATTAAAATTATAGTCTGATCATTTCTTTGTCAGAAGGCAAACGTACAAAATGAGCAGGGGATCAAATACTTTTTTCTTCCTCACTGTACCATTGACGCCAGCACAGTTAACATTTCCATTAAATAATCCTGAGCTATTTGGCCTTATGGTTCATATGTTATCATAAACATGAGTGCAAATTTGGACAGTTGGTAGCACTAGATGGTTTGAGTTAGTAATTAAAATTTGCTGTAGTAACAGATCAAGATGTCCTCAATCTGGGTTCCAAATGTAATGACTTTCCTGCAAGCAGTTCTATGGGCTGCCATACACTCAAGAGTCAAAGAAGAGGCATAAGAAAACTAAAGGAGACAACAGTTGCCTACGCACCTTCGGTGCTTGGACCCTAATAATAGGAACAATAATGAAAATAATAGGGGCCATCACCCATTCTGGGCTTGTCCCCTAATAAATATAGCTGCAAGCAGAAATTAAGGGGCCAAGCACTAAAGAGGCAAAATGAGACGCTAAACCAGCATGGCAGTGAGCACCAAGGCCAACTGTAAAAAAGAGCAATTATGGACATTTGTATATGATTTTAGGCAAAATGGTTGAAAAGTCATAAATACAATGCATTGTTATATGATTTAAATGCTTATCATGTTTGACCAATAGTTGGTGCTGTCACCAAATAAATGTGATGTGATCAGGGTGGGGTGAAATTTAGTGAAATTCAGATGAACCGCCATGAAGGAGTTCAAAAAAGGTTTTTTTTTTTAATTTAAAATGGTGGACAAAATAATCTTCTTTCTAGCATGTATGGTTCAAAAGTAATTAGCATAAACATGAGTGCAATTTTGAGCTGTTGGTGTCATGGGTTCATAAAAGAGGTATCACAAAAGAGGCAAAATCTTGTGATTTTTGGCCAAACTGTTCAGACGTTATAAGCAAAATAAGCCATTTTTCATATCTCATGACCACTAGGTGGTACTGTGCCGAAACTGTGCATGTAACCATATATCATGCTTGCGATGACAGCTACCAAGTTTGTCTCAATAGGCTAAAATAGGCATTGCGGAGATACAGCCTCACATACACTTTGATGTGCTGTTAGTTGAATTCATTTGCATGTTATTCAAGAATGGGTTGACCAATCAACTTGAATTCCATAATTCTTTGTCTGTATGGTGTGAAAATGATCTAATTTGATGTTCGCAAAAATCGGATGAACTGCTTAGGAGTTCAAAAAAGTTGATTTTTTGGAAAATTCTAAATGGCAGAACAATTTTCATAATAGAAGATGACATCATAAGATGCAATTGAATTGTCTTGAGCCAAGGAATCAGAGGAAAAAGAAGTTTGTTTTTCGACCTTACAGTTAAATATTTATTAGCAAGATTCCTTTTCCTCTGATTCCTCTGAACCCTCTGATTTCTTGGCTCAAGACAATTCAATTGCACCCTACGGCATCATTTTACATTATAAAACTGTTTCCGCCATTTTGATTTATTAGCACCAAATTTCATACGTTTTTCTGCAAGCATTTCTATGGGCTGCCACAGACCCCAGTAGCAGTAGAAGAAGAAGAAGAAGAAGAAGAAGAATTATAGATGCAAGCAGCAATTAATGGTCCAAGCTCATTAGCTCAACAAGCATGGCAGGGAGCAGTTGTGTCCATCAAAAAGTTTTAAATAACTTTTTGCCAGCATGGTCTTAAGATTACCAGATTCAATTTTGGTGATAATCGGATGAACTGCCTAGGAGGAGTTCCAAAAAAAGTAGGTTTTTCAGAAAATTTAAAATGGTGGAAAAATTTTCATGACGGAAAATAATGTCAATCAAATTGTTGATTGAAAAAGAAGAAGAAGAAGAAGAAGAAGAAGAAGAAGAAGAAGAAGAAGAAGAAGAAGAAGAAGAAGAAGAAGGAAGAACACTAACAAAAACAAAACGTGCCTCTGCCCCTTCGGTACTTGGCACCTAATAATGAAGAACACTAATGAAAACAATAGGTGCCTATGCACCTTCAATGCTTGGCCCCTAATAATAATAATAATAATAATAATAATAATAATAATAATAATAATAATAATAAATAAAATAATAATAAAAAGAAGAAGAAGAAGAAGAAGAAGAAGAAGAAGAAGAAGAAGAAGAAGGTGGTATTCGGGCCTTTATAACAATAAGAATCAGAATGAAAATTATAGCTGTTTACACACCTGCATTGCTTGGCCTATAAATATACCTGCAAGCAGCAATTATGGGGCCAAGTATGTCAGAGGCAAAGTAGTTAGATAAGCAAGCATGGTGTTAGCATGGTCATAATTTTATAACAAACCATTCAGAAGTTATATGCAATTTGCCGTTCTGTTAAGAAAGAACAGTTTTGAATATCAAAATTCCTTTGATAACTTTTGTTCAGACAGGTAGATGGAAGCCTTTTTAGCATGTTCTTGTAAATTTTGACCAGTAGGTAGCACTGACACAAAATTTGTTGTACAGCCTAAGGTCATGGCTCTGAAGCGGCATACCAAGTTTTATGTCAGTGCACAAAGTTCTTGCTGAGATACAGCCTCAATTCCTGCACATGATGTGTGCCACATTTGGTGATGATTGAACGAAATTTGTAGGAGGAGTAGCAATTTTTAAACAAAATCCAAGATGGTCGATAGGAAGTACATTTGAATTTCAGATTTTGGTCTACATTTACTTCAGCTTAATCCAGGTAATTGTAGCTCTTAATGATAATTATGATAAGCTCTTAATGATATTATGAAAAAAATAAAAGTACTGAAGACGCATATCAAGTTTTATCACTGCATAACTGAGATATATCGTCACATCCGTTTATTTATTTATTTATTTATTTTTTGCATTTGCCAGCTTGTTACAGGAGAACAGTTTTGAATATCAAATCTCATTTGATAAGTTTTGCTCAGATAGGTCTCAAGATGATATGTGCCAAATTTGGTGGTGATTGGACAAAAAGTCAGGGGTAGCAAAAATGGCAGTCTGATGTAAGCATTTTTAAAATGTTATTGTAACTTTTGGTCAGTTGGAGGCACTGTCACATTTGTTTGTTTCCTAGCCTCAGGTCATCATCCTGAATATGCCTACCAAGTTTGTGTCAGTGAATAAAGTTTATCCTGAGATACAGCCTTACTTCCTATTTGGCGGATTCACCATCAGATTTGTTAGCCCATTATGATTAACCATTTGGACTATTACATGTTCTTTTGATAACTTTTGTGAGGCTTAATGTGAAGATGATGTGTGATGAATGGACAAAATTTGTAGGCCAAGTAGTGAATATTTTTTCTCCATACCTCTTGAGCACTAGGTGGCACTGTTCTAAAACTGAGCATGTACCCTCAAGTCATGATGCTATACAAGATACAAAGAGTGGTCTGTATATGCAAAAGCAATATGGAGATATAGCCTCACATACATTTTGGTGTGTCCATATTCAAATTACTTTGCACATTGTTCGTTTGGTCTCATCTTGTCTTATGACAATGAGCAAAAGTAGCCAAAAGTTACATTATATTTTGTTATTGAAACTTGAATACCATCAGGGCATGGTGCTGATGACCCATTCTTATTTTATTAACACTTTCTGTAAGAGACTATTCTAGATTTCTGGTTCACTTTTCTTATTGAACTATTTTGTTTGTCCTTATAACTGATTTTAGTGGTTTAGGATAATGCAAAGTGATGCTTTATTTTTGATTAATGCCATGGTCTGTGAACACATTTTTGAGTCAGGGGAATGACTTTATCATTCGAAACTGTAAAGGGTCTACTTTTATTTTTGTCCACTCACAATAAAAACAAAATATTGTGTTAAAATACAGAAAACAAACAGGTTGCACTTTCCGCCTTATTCATCTCTGTGAACTTCTGGAGTGTGTCACAAAAATGAACCGAAAACTGTGTAATTGTTGCAAAAAGATGAGAATATGGCTATAGTGTCCTAGTCTAAATTTAAATTAACCAATTCAAATCAAGAACAACTATTCTCTGATTATGTAATGTGCATGAAAATAACGATAGGTACAGTTTTTCTGTCTCAACTCATTAGCGCTGATCTAGTCACACCCACCTGCAGTGCATGCTATTCATATGGTAATGATGTGTGTGAGCCATACAAACTTTGTAAACACCCCCTACAATGTGATGAAAATGGCATCAAACTTAATCACATTAATTGCATTTGCATCACTTTTGGATGTTGGCATGCTACACATATGCGGAAGCACTCCAGATGGTCCTAGACAGTGAGTCAAAGTTCACCTTTTCCTTTCAGAGATTGACTTTGATGATGAATGGTTACATTTTGAAGAGTGGCTTGATCCAGCAGAGAATATAATTTCTGATGAGTAAATCATTTATTTTTACTTACATTAGTTAACATGTTCTTTTTAGATATGTACATGTTTTAGCAGTTGGGCTATTTCCCAACTATATTGCCAGACAGAAATCAGTCAGTATTTCGAGTGAAATACTTTGTCCTGGATATAAGCAATTTTCATTACATCTTTTTTGCACCACAGACAGGTTTAATATCAGACAATATTTTCACAGACCGGCCTTTAAGGTGTGGTATATAAATACAACAAAATAAAATGATATGACCGGCATAAAAACTTGGGTATTTTTAAAATATAATAATAAATGTGAATCCAATGTGAAATAGTAACTTTATTAGCAGCGTCCTAGTAACATCAAGCCAATATAACATACAAATCACGAGACCAAGACAAGCGTTTTGACATGCGTCAAGAGTGAGTCATAGACGGATGTCACAGAGAGAATCCGGTCATTTTTCAAAATAAAACATCTTTCAGACTCAGATAATAAATAAATCAGAAATAATGTAAGTTATTTATTCTTTCTGTGCAGCCCGGTACCAAATGACTCACGAACTGGTACCAGTCTGCAGCCCAGGGGTTGGGGACCCCTGCTGTATGATATATAACATGATTAAAAAAAAAAAACAAACGTGAATGGTTAGACTACAGTACCATCCACTAATATTGGCACCCTTAAATATGAGCAAAGAAGACTGTGAAAAATTGGCTTTATTGTTTAAGCTTTTAATCATTTGCTAAACAAAACCCCATAAATACTGTGTTATTAGTGATATCAAACAATTGCAAACAAAACACAGATTTATCAACAAAAATATCTTTGTTAAATATAGGTCTGGAGCAATTATTGGCATCCTTTTAGTCAATGTAACCCTTGTCAAGACGACAGCTCTGAGTCTGAGCCTGATGAGGTTGAAGAATACGTGGAAAAGTATCTGAGACCATTCCTCCATACAGAATCTCTCCTCATATTTCGAGGTCCACACTGGTGGACACTCCTCTTCAGTTTACCCCACAGGTTTTCTATGGGCTTAAAAGTCAGGGGACTGGGATGGCCATGACCGAACCTTGATTTTGTGGTTAGTAAACCATTTTGTGGTGATTTTTATGTATGTTTTGGAACATTGTCCTGAAATTCACAACATTTCCAGTTGACTGGAACTTCTGCTATATTCTTATAGCCATTTCCCATTTTGTGAATCTCAACAACCTTTTGCCACATATCGCAGCTATATTCCTTTGTGTTACCCATTGTTATGAATGACTAAGGGAATTTGGCCTAAGTGTTACCTCATATTTGAAGAATTTCCTTTTCCTTGTAACCCAGATGTACTAAAAATGTAAAATATCAGTGGTATTGTACTTCAAATATATTTTTCTCATATGAATTCATAGGGGTGCCAATAATTGTTGCACATCTATAATTTTGTTTGGATAAACCTTTGTTGTATTTGCAATTATTTAATATGCATGAGAGCAGAGTATTTTTGTGATTTTTATTATTTTCTTTAACAAAAGCTCAAACAGGAAATGTTAGCTCAGTGGTTAAGATGTTGGACTTTTATTTGGAAGGTTGTGAGTTCAAATCCCAGTACAGCCAAGATGCCACTGTTGGGTCCTTGAGCAAGGCCCTTAACCCTCAACTGCTCAGTTGTATGAATGAGATAAATTTATGTCGCTCTAGATAAGGGCATCTTTCAAATGCTGTAAATGTAAAAGGGTAAACAATAAAGACAACTTTTCCCAGCCTTCTTTACTCATATTTACCAAGGGTACCAATATTAGTGGAGGGCACTGTATATTTAATTGGCCTAGTTTTAGCTAGCTAATGACCAGTGTTTACCTTAAAATAGTGCCTCATCAATTCAGCAAACAGTTGGATTTCCAACTTTTTTTTTCTCCGGGATGTGGCTGCATCACTCTCGCCTTTACATACACCTTGCAATGGGAGGGCATGCAAGTGCACCACAAAAATTATGGTTTTTTAATGATTATTGCAGTTTTGTTATGAGTGGGCAATATTTGTATTAGTCATTGTGCAGGTTACATATATGTTCAAATCTGTGTGCTCAAAATGACCATGTTTTATTAATTTTTTAAAATAAATTGCCTACTATGTTGTAAATAATCAAAAACATTTTTTAATTTAGTCTCCTCAAATTCTTTGTTTTAGTTTCCACAGTAGCGTTCCACCTTGATAGACCCATTAGAGGGTGGGTCATTATCTCCCCATTTCTGATATACATCAATATTCATGACCATTATCACTCCCTAACATGCATCCTTTCTAAAACAAAAAGTGTCACACAGAAGTTGAATGATTGCATTGTTTTATGTGAATGAATGAAGGGGATGGTTTTCACAGCATGTTGTAACAAAGACTGCGGTCTAAATAATCCAGTACTCAAAAGTCTTTTGAAAATATGCTTAGTATATGTTTTCTGCCCTATGTCCATAATTTTTTAAAATTGATTTTCTAAAAAATAAGTACAAATATATATACATTTTCTCAACCATGTAGCTCACGTATTATTGTAGCGCAATTTGTGTTTAATTTAGTATAATGAGACTTTTGCTATTAATATGCTTTAAGTAACTGAAATAATAAATGCCAGGACATGTCAGGCATTTTTGGATTTTTTTTATAAGATGTTTTGAGACTCCACTCTGTGTTAATCATCAACTTTTCCTTTTTTTTAACAAACCATGCCACCACTTTCCTAATCAGATCAGAAAGTCTATAACATTCAGTACTCAAAATTGAATCCACAGAAATTTTTTTACATAAATGCATATAATTACATAAATGCTTGAACTGCAACAGAGCATCTGCTATAGAAGACTCAGTGGTTGAAATGTAGAGTCACTGAATTACAGCTAAAACGTTTTCTACGAATAAGATCTGCTACAGTACTTTTTCAAGTACTCAGTTCGTTCAATAGAGGGATCCACATCTGGATCGCAGTCCACCATTTGATGTCTCAGTCTGAGTAGAATAAAAAAGAAAAAAAGATTATGAAACTTTCAGATCAGTTATGATCCACAATATAATCCACAATATAATTTTGACCAGATTACATTTATCGCCAAAAGCCATATGTTTGAAAAAACCTGGTTTAGGATGCATGTAAGTGTTTGCAGTTTGCTATTACCAACTGTGTCTTTATGCCTCAAGGCTTCAGATGACCATGCAGAGCCCAACAGTGATGAGCATATGGTTCAGGTGTGGCATGAGACTGCTGGGCAGGAATGTACTGTTCCCACTGATCAAAGAATGCAGGATGTTGGAGAAATGCTAGCTGTGAAGGAACAAGATGATACAGAAGACTTGTCAACAGACACAGTGATGTCAACAGCCTCCATGACACAGCCAAACAGGGCAGAAATGGAAAGCTGCAAGAGCTGTCTAGAAGGTCAAATTTCAACACCAGTCAGTCAAGCAACTCTCATGGTTCCCATTCAGTGTGTGCACAAGGATGCTATTATGGTGGACAAGAGAGTAGCAGAATGTAACCCCAACAAAGAAAGTGAAGATAAGATGGATGTAGCAATAGCAGAATCAACAGATTCCACAAAGAATTCTGAGACAGACACTGTTGATGAGACAGAAAGATTAACTGGTGCTAACCCAGTACTTGACATGAGTCATGGGGAATCTTATATAATGGAGAGTAACATTACACAAAATAGAAATTCTTTTGTGGTTCTTAATAATTTTGTAGAAAATGTGCAAGGATTTGCAGCAGGCTCTGTTAGACATAATACTAGTAATGTGGAAACTATAAGTAGCATTGGAAATAAGGAGAATAACATTGAAACAAAGAAGGTTGATAGTATTGAAAAAATGAATGAGAAGCAAGATGAATGTAAACAGAAAAAGATAGGTAATGAAACTGAGCAGAGAGGTGATACCAAAGGAGAAAGCACAAATTTTATCATTGAGCAAGGTACCGGAATTTCTAAACATAAAAAGCAACCAGAAAGTGAAGTAGATACACATTTAAATTTAAAGGTAGTTGAAAAAACAAAAATACATACAAAGTTGCAACCAGAAAAGGATATGATTGAGTCTAGGGACCAGTCTATTGTCTCTCCAATTATAATTCTTCCTGACACACGGGAAACAGTAATAAAAAATGTAGCAAAGATGAGAGCTATGCCATTTACCCAGGAAAACAAGGCCACAGTCCAAGAAAAAGTCAAACATGAAGAGTTTTTCACTGTCCCTAGAACAGATGTTCTATTATCAGAACCTGAGAGAGTTAACCATCCACTGGTTCATGAGGTTGCACTTATGCAGAGAGATAATGAGCCTTCTTCTGAGAAGTCAGTGGGTGTTGGTCCAAACAAAAATACCAGAGATGACAGAGTGGTGATAATTGCAGATCCTGTAGATGTTACACCTCCTCAGCATGAAAAGAATGTTAACTGCTTTCCATCAGATCAGAGATCCATAGAAAATAAAACAGAAAATTTAGAAGCTCAAATGGGTGATAGAAAAGAAATATCCAGAGTCAGTAGTGGTCGAAGTAGAGGAAATGATAGCAAAACTATCCCTATAATCAGTATAGCATGTGCGGATGACATTACATCATTCCCAGAACAGAAGAAAGAATATGGAAACCCTGTCTTTCATGATACAGTTCATACAGGCAGTGCAGCTCAAACATTTGTCCCCACAACACAAGCAGAAAGCAGTGCAGAAAACAGTATAAAAAGGGAAATAGTACCAGAGTCTTTGACTGTCATACTTAGAGAGGTGGTGGGTCATTTTGACAGTGGAGCCAGTCATAAAAGTAATCAAGTAGTAGAGAAAGCAGCATTGCAAAAAGAAGGAACTGAGAGAAGGAACTTGGTGGAGACTCAACTGAGCTCCGATGTCTCATCAGCATTATCACCAAAAGCACTACAAAATACCACTGCCTGTGACACTGAGGTCTGTTCAGACAAAGAATTAAAAGTAGAAATTGATGCTGACAGGTTCCAAAGGGATAAACCTGCTATGGAGAAGCTTGGCCTAACAACCCCTGTTGGACCAACACTTCCCCCACTCAGTCCAGCCAGTTTGCGTAGGCTTATGGCAAAGAATAACCCTAACTTGGAAAGTCAGGTTTCTACTGTAACCATATTAGGTGATGGAAGTGAGAAGAAAGGAGAAGATAGTGGAGGCAGCACACCCACATCCACTCTATCCTGTGAGAGCAGCCCCAAGATGAAACGGCGAGACAGCCTGACTCTTATCCCCTCTGATACCCCAGAGGAGCTGGCATCTGGGGCACGCAGAAAAATCTACCTTGCCAAAACGAAGTCTGAAGACGAAGGCTCAGATACCCAAAGCAAGAGAGACAGCCCATACATGTCACCCAGCCAGGCACGCAGGGCTGCTTTTTTGCAACTTCAAGGTGGGCAACAAGCACAGCACATGGAAAAACGTTCACCTTTGTTAGGTCGCCGTAAAACCATGGTGGAGGGACACAAACCTAAGGAGGAGCCTTCAGAGGATACAAACATGCCAAACACAGAGAGAAAACCAGCAGAAAAAGACACGCTGGACCCCTACAAAGGTAAGAAACTTTTCAACTTCATAACAGTGCAAAGACAAAAATATTATTAAGTCAAGTGCTACAAACTTATAAAAAAAACAAACAAAAAAAAACTTTGCCATACAATTAGAATTCAGTTTGCTACCAAGTTGATGCCTTGCCCTGTAGCATACATTTGTGTGTCACATTTACATGTCACTTATACATTTTCTATGAAGTAGTATCATTCAACAGTAGGTCTGTTATATAGAGAACAGCCTGTGATACCAAGGAACAAAGAATGTTGGCTATAAAATTAATATGAATTTCCTAGACCACAATGATGTAAAAAAAAAAAAGATTTTATAACGGTTAAATAATATTCAAAATATTATGTTACAGTGGGGGAAATAATTATTGAATGCATCAACATATTTTTCAGTAAATATATTTCCAATGAGGCAAGTCACATGAAATTTTCACCAGACATTGGTGTTAACTCTGAAATCATACAGTATAAAGCAGGGATCTTAAACTCAACTTACCTGGGGGCCGCTGGAGGTAGAGTCTGGCTGAGGCTCATCAAATATTCCACAAAAAAGGGGTTTCAAGTATTCCAAAAACAGTACAACCGATCCAATCTTCTTAATCTTTAGTAATAACAATTCAGAACATGCAGAACATGAACGGTTCTTCAGAACAAAGGCTTCTCTTACTTCCTCCTACTCCTTGCTGCCAGAGACTTGGCAGGGCTTCCTCTTATACAGCTGAACCACATTTGGCTTGAGGGAGGACTCAACGGACACCCTCAGTATGGCTTGAAGATGCTCATCTGTAAGTCTGGACCTTAACTTTGATTTATTAAAGTTCATAGTGGAGAAGAGCTTTTCACACAGATAGCTGCTCCCAAAAAGGCATATGATTCGCTTGAACATCTTGGAAAGCTCAGGGAACGTGGGGGGCAATTCTCTCATAAATTGTCCAAGCTTGTCTATTTTTCCACTCACCTCCCAGAACTTGGCTTTGAGTTCAGAACTGCACTGCAGGTCAATTAGCTGCATCTGAAGCACAGGGGGGGCATCTTCCATATCGAAGGAGAAGGGGTCAGCAAAATTTGAAACGTGACTCTGTGTGTCTTGAAATCTGCAAACCTGTCAATTTCTTCTTGAACACATGAGTGCCTTGCATGCTGGGAAATGGCAGAGGTTTGTCTGAGAAAGCTGGGTTTTCCATAACACAAGTTTTGTGGAGAATGCTCTGACATTATCATATGCAGCACTAACAAGGTGGCCCTGGCCTTGTAACTTCTTAGTCAGGACATTCAGCTCCTGTGTGATGTCAACAAGAAAAGCTAAGTCCATAAGCCATTTGGGATCACTTAGTACAGGAACAGCCATCTCATCCTTATCCATGAAGGCTTTCACTTCTGCTCTCAACTCAAAAAACCTCTTCAAGACGTCCCCCCTGCTAAGCCAATGTACCTCGGTGAAGTAGAGCACATCCTCATATGCTGACTATATTTCCTCCAAAAAGGCACAGAACTGCCTGTGCTTTAAGCCCCTGGATCTGATATGGTTGATGAATTTCACAATGTCAGACATCACATTGTCAAACTTTGGGCATTTGCTGCAAAGGGCCTGCTGATGGATAATGCAGTGCAAAGCAATGGCCTCTTCCACACCCTCCTCTTCCAGTTTTCTTTAAACAAGTGCCGCCAGTCCATTTCTCCTCCCCGTCATTGACGGTGCTCCGTCGGTTGTTATTCCAGCAAAACTCTACCATAGTAAGCTGGCATATACAATGGCATCCCACAGCTGGCGGAATATCTCCTGACCGGTGGTCTGGCCATGCATTGGAATCATTGTGAGCAAATCCTCCATCACTTCAAAATTGTCATCAACAGTCAGTGACGTCTGTGCTCTCATCAACAAATGGAAATGTTTAGCTTTCTCACGCATTGATCATAAATGTTACCCGACAGGTCAGAAATGCGATCTGCCACTGTGTTGGCTGAAAGGCTGATGTTGCTAACCTGACCTTTCTTTTCCGGACAGACTATACTTGCAGCCTGTAACATGCTTTGACTGCTGCATCACTCTCTTTGCTTGTTTTCCTGAAAAAAATCTTGTTTCCTCAGTAGACATGTTTTAAGTTTGATGACCCAGTCCCCTCGCTCATCTCCGTGGTATTTTGCATACTCCTCACCATGTCTAGTTGAATTATGACATCTGATGTTATACTCCTTGTGGACCGCAACTTTATCTGTGCATATTAGACACGTCGGAATGCCCCTGTGCTCTTCAAAAAAATATTCCGTTTCCCACTTCTCCTGAAATTGTCGGTGCTCATCGCCAACCTTTATTTTCATGGCAGGTTTTGAAAAAGACATGACTGGGTGACAAAAAAACATATTTGCACTGGGTGACACTCCCGAAACACATTTCAAGTGACCAATGTTGATAATTCGTGTTGTTGTCACGAGCCTGAGCTATGGTAGCCCACAAGTAGTAAAAAATATAAAACGCCCAGGGCAACGACTCACGCAGGTGCATGTGAGAAAAAAGGTGTGGACCACACTAACACTAAGCAGTTATTTCAAGTAGGGGGCCACAAATTATCGTTCCACGGGCTGCAATTGGCCCCAGGGCTACGAGTCTGAGACCCCTGGTAAAGAAATTCAAATATTAAAGTCCATAAATTAAATCATGTGTAATAAAGAGGAATAACAGGAAAAAAGTATTTTAAAAAAGTATCACACACTAACTGAAATTTATTTAATACTTATTTGAGAAGTCTTTGTTCCCTTTCAAAGGGAACTTCAATGTTGCATGCGGCTGTGGCGAAGTTGGTAGAGCGGGTTGTCCACTAATTGTAGGGTTGGCGGTTTGATTCCCGTGCCGGGTGACTCCACATTATCCTTGGGCAAGACACTGAACCCCAAGTTGCTCCTGATGCCAAGTTAGTGCCTTGCATGGCAGCTCTGCTACCATTGGTGTGTGTGTGTGAATGGGTGAATGAGACACAATCTAAAGCGCTTTGGATAAAAGCGCTATATAAGTGCACATTTAGCATAACAGTATGGGAGCACCTGTGCATGTGTTACCGGTATCTGAAGCTTGTGTAAAATCATGCCTGTACTTATAGGCATACCATGATCAGGTGACTTGGCAATTAAGCAGGATATACATATATGGCACCTGTGAACCATGCCACCAGTCTTATTATCTTCAGTGAGACTGCATGTCTGTTGTTTGTGTGACAAAAAACGCTTCATTTCCATGCTATATTTTCTCAAAATCTCTAAACTTTTCTATCCCTTTTTAGAAAAAAGAAAAGAAAAGAGAGGGAAATAATGAGCGAGAAAGATTTCAGAAAGCGTGTTACGCCTTGCTTCTGTATCATCATGGGAGGAGACGGACACAATTTCTGTGTGAAGTGTTTGGGCATAGAGCATGCTACAGCAGCCCTCGAGGTGTCTGAATGTCAGCATTGTGAACATTTCACGATTAGGCAACTACGTTCTCGGCTCGCTCTCTTCTCATCAGGGAGCTGGGTTTCAGAGCCTTGCGGACCTGGGCCAGCCGCTGATGAGGCAGCCAGCCGGCTAAGGTTGTGGGGCTCTTGTATAGATTTGGAAGAGGAGCTGGAGATGAGTGCTGCTCTATCTGTTGCTCTGTCTTCCAGACCCAGAAGACAGAGCAACAGATAGACTATCTGCCTGACTTTGGAGCTCGTGTCGCGTCTCCTCCTTCCCCTATGGACAGACAAAACACCCTCGCTGAGTCGGTAGAGGGTGCCACTGTACCAAAAAATGACAGCAGCTCTCAATTGTATAAAGAGCTGCTTGAGGTGATCACTAGGGCAGTTGAAAAGTTGGGTGTAGACTGTCCCGGGGAAGAGGAAGTGGCTCGTAGCAGGCTGGACGAGCGGTTCCTCTCCAGTGAAAATAAATATAAAACTCCCCTTTTTTCCAGAAGTGCATGATGAGATATCATGCTTCTGGAGAACACCATACACTAGCCGTGTTTATAACCACACGGCATCCGATTACTCAGCCGTCATGGGGAGTGAGCAGCACAGCTATGTAGCAATGCCAAAGGTGGAGGAGGCGCTTGCAAGCCACCTCTCTAAATCAACAGCAGGTAATTTAGGGAGGCCAACTTTACCTTCTAAGCCATGTAAGGCCATCTCGGCGTTGTTGGGTAAACCCTATGCAGCAGCAGGTATTGCTTGTGGCTCACTGCATACAATGGATGTGTTGCAGCCTACACTGCCTGAGGCAGTGGCAGAGCTGTGCCACGCTACAGATTTATCTCTCCGGGTGACCAAACAAATGGCCTGTCATATCGGCTGTTCAATGGGTAGCCTGGTTGTGGTGGAGAGGCACCTATAGCTCAACCTCTCAGGGGTGGGGGACAAAGATAAGGTCTCCTTGCTGAATACCCCATTAAACCTTCCTGCCTGTTTGGCAGCGCAGTTAATGCCATCGCCGACAGGTTTTGCAAACGGCAGCGTTCAGCCAGTTCCTTCCACATCGTGTCGAGTTTTCGCTAGTGCGAGGGAGGTGCAGAAGGTGCAGAAGGCGAGTGTGGTGGCCCGCAAGTGTGGTGGACCACCTCCACCGCAGAAAGCCAGTGGGACCAAGCTGCCATAGCCACAGCCTGCTAAGAGGCCTGATCTAAGAATGATCATAAAAGCAAAGCAGGGT
>JAOUWY010000050.1:12329652-12340128 GCA_025728095.1 Prietella phreatophila | reverse complement strand
TGCAAGCTACTGCCAAATGTGTCTCCATGGGTTCTGTCTACCATAGAAAGGGTTACCGGGTCCAGTTATAGCTCGACATGTGTAACCTCGACATTTTCAAACATTTCAAAAATTGGTATCAATGATCTTGGTGCAAGAAATCTAGCAATATCAGTTGCAAGATAGTAGGCAAAAGTAATCAAAAGATGTTAACATTTTTTGAAATTGCAATATAATTTTCCAAAACTGTGCAGGTACCCTGAAGTCATGATGCCAATGAGAATGTATGGAGTTTGGTCTGAATACGCTAATGCATTCTGAAGATATAGCCTCATGTCCATTTCGGCATGTGCGTTATTTGAGTATGGTTTGGTTTATCAAACAGCTTTTGATAACTTTTTGACACCATGGTCTGAAAATGATCTGATTCGATTGTCATGATTGAAAATCGGACAAATTGTCTAGGAGGAGTTTGGAAAAGCTTTTCAAAATAGTGGACAGGAAGTTTGGCTGACCATGGCATAATTGGTATGTTCTGAGGATGAGCCAATTAAGCAAGACCAGTGTTATGACAACAGGCAAAAGTAATCAAAACGTATTAGCATTGTCTGAAATTGCATTGCTGTTTTGAAACTTTTGAGTGCCTTTGGTGCCTTGGTGCTGATGACACAACAGATTTCTTAATGATATGCCAAGTCGTTCATAAAATTTGACATCTTATTTCAATTGGTTGACACCCAAAATGGCCAACATAGGACAATTTCATAATAATCGACTTGTTATGCTTGAAAGAATCTCATGACAGCATCTTATGAGATCATTGTAAATTGACTTTATGATAAACTATTCAGAAGTGTGCTTTTTCATATCTTGTGAACACTAAGTGGCACTGTTGCAAAACTATGCATGCACCCTCAGGTCATGATAACCATGACATATACTCAGTTTTGTCTGAATATTCTACTGTGTTGCAGAGATATAGCATCATGTTTGTTTTGGCATGCTCGCTGTCAAATTCATTGACGGATCAACTTGAATTCTATAGCTTTTGGCCGGCATGGTCTGAGGATGATCTGATTCAGTTTTGGTGAACATTGGATAATGGTCTAGGAGGAGTTAGAAAAAGTAAGTTTTTTAAACTATTCAAAATGGCGGACAGTAAATTCAGCCGACCATGGCCTAATTGATATCATCGATCTCGGCATGAGCCAAGGAATCTAGCAAGACAGTCTTATGACAATGGGAAAAAGTATTCAAAAGCTATTAGCATTTTTTGAAATCACATTATCCAAAACAATGCAGGTACCTTCAAATCATGATGCCAATGATAGGTACTAACTTTCGTCTGAATACAGATTATGGATATATAGCCTCATGTCCATTTCAGTGTGATCACTATCAAATTCATCCCTCTGTTATTTGAGAATGGTTTGGTTTATCAAAAATCTTTTGATAATTTTTGGCCAGTTTCACGATGTTCTGAGCCAATTTTGGCCAAAATCAGAGCAAAGATCAAGGAGGAGTTTTAAAAACAGTAGGTTTTCAAAGCATTTCAAACTGGCGGAGAGGAAATTTGGCCAACCATGGCATAAATAATATCCCTGTTCTCTGCATTACCCAAGGAATCTATCAATACCAATATCATGACAACAGGCAAAAGTAATTATCAGTTTTTTGTTTTATCTTTTATTATATCTTCTGACTACAAGGTATGCTGAAGACACATACAAAGTTTCATAATGATATGGTAATCCATTCGAAAAAAAAGCATTTTACAACTAAATTCAAAATGGACGAAGCACAAAATGCACGACATGGGAAAATTAGATATCTTTTGACCTGGTATGCCACACCAAATCTAACAAGACCAATCTTTGTTAGGAAGTTATAAGCAAAAATAACCATTTTTTATATCTCCTGGGTGGTGTTGTTCAGAAAATGTGCAGGTACCCCCAAGTCATGATGCCAATGAGAAGGTACTGAGTTTGTTGAATATGCTAACACATTATGAGATATCATTATGAAATATAACCTAATGATCACCATCGAATATGTCTGTGCATTATTTGAGAACGGTTTGACAAATCAATCAGTTTCGGCCAAAAATGACATGAATAATATATTTATTCTCTGCATGACCCATGAAATCTATCAAGACCAGTCTCAAGGCAATAGGCAAAATAATCAAAAGATATTAGCATTCATTAAACTTGTATTCAAATGTTTGGCCACATGGTGTTGTCCCTTCATGGTGGTGATGACACATACCAATTTTTTGTAACAATACGCCAAGGTGTTCATAAAATACAGCATTTTATGTCTAATTAAAAATGTCTGACACCCAAAATGGCTAAGAACCTAAGAACATGACTTGTAACAGAATGTAACAAACCAGTTTCATGATTTTATAACACACTGTTCAGAATTTATAAGCAAAAAATTTCTTTTTTATATCTCAAATATAAAGGTACCCACAGGTTGCAGGTGCCCTCACCGTCAAGGTGTCTACGACAAGTACTGAGTTTGGTCTGAATATGCTAAAACGTTACAGAGATATAGCCTCATCTCCATTTTGGTGTGCCTGTTGTTGAATTTGTTTGTCTGTTATTTGAGAACAATTTGACTAATCAACTTGAATTCCACAATTTTTGGTCTGCATGGTCTGATGATGATCTGATTCGATTTTAGTGAAATGGTCTAGGAGAAGTTAGAAAAAGTAGGTTTTTCAGACAATTCAAAATGGTGGAAAATCTATTTGGGCAGAAATTGAAAGCATTAGCTGAAACTGTGCAGGTACCTTCAAGTCATGATGGCTATGACATATACTAAGTTTGATCTGCATATGTTAAAGTGATATAGCCATGGGTCCTAATAATAAGAAAGTTATGTATACCTGCACAGCCTGTTTTGTGTTATTTGTTACTTATATAGCTCATGATTCTCAATGCTGACTAGATTATCAGAACTGTAGACTGATCTTGCAAGTTGTGTCATGTTTAGAGTGCAATGAAGTTAGAATCTGAAGATTGATAGATGGAAGTTGAAACTATAGAGAGTGTTCACCCAGTTCTTCACCCAGATTTTCCTCTCCTTTCAGCTCCTCAGGTAATCCGCAAGATCAGAGGAGAACCATTCTCAGATGCCTTGGGCCACTTGAAACTGTGGTGTCAATTCTTTAATGTGCTCAGTGACTCCATAATCAAGTGGTTCAAAGATGATGTAGAGATTGCAGAAATAAAAAGAAGGTAACTTTGTTTCCCCATCTGATCACACATACTACCTGTGTTCCCTGTGACTAAATTAGATTTTGCAGGTTGCAGATAAGAGGAAATTGTTTACAGAATAATATTAATTTTAAATGCAATGCAGTTGCAATGCAGATTGACAGCTTGTATCCTTATGAATCCCACAAGAGATAAAGCTATTAGCATACAATGGGCCATAAAAGCAATTGATTTTTTAATAACATGAGAATATGTTTCTCAGTGCAGGAGATGAGAGTCAAGTGGCACTGGCCATTGTTCAGGCATCCAGCAGAGACTGTGGAGTGTATGGCTGCACAATCAAGAATGAATATGGCAGTGACACAACTGACTACTTACTCAGCTCAGACAGTAAGTTTGCATTTGATATTTAATTTATCATTGAAATGACAATAAAATTGGAAAACCCTTTTTTTTCAGTATTGGCTGAGTTCTTCTTACGGGATGATTCAAAAGGTAGGGGCATTGTTAATAAGACATGCAGTGACAATTTAATGTTTTAGCAATATTGCTCATATACAGTTCTGTATTCTCCTTAGTAGGAGAAGAAATTGAGATGACACCCTTGCTGTTCACCAAAGGCCTGGTGGACCCCGGATACTGGGGTAATAAGTTCTTTGGTCGCATCATGATGGAGGAGCTGCAAATTGGGAAAGGATGTGTACACAAAAAGAGCAGAGCCAAGGTCATCTATGGTCTGGATCCAATCTTTGAGTCAGGAAGCACCTGCATTGTCAAAGTGAGAAACCAAATTGTGTATGGGACCAAAGAAGAAAACTGCTTGACTGAGAAAAATTTAGAAACCACCAAACAGGTGTGTGATTTCATGAAGGGTATAGGGAACTTACATGACAATTATGTGAAGTACTCTCCTTATTCATTAAAAGTAATCATTCTTTATTCATGATTTAATGCACTTGTAACCACCTAAATTTGAACTAGTAAAGAAAGGTGTAAAAGACTTTTTGTCCGTTTCTGTTTTCTTAGGAATGTAAAATCCATAACACAGTCCGGGAATACTGCAAGATCTTTGCTGCTGAGGCAAGAGTAATCGATAAATTTGGTTTCGCATTAGAGTAAGTGTCTTTCTCTCTCTTTCTCTTTCTTTGTTATTGAATCAATACAAAACATTTTAGATTTCCAAACATTACTTTTCTGAAAATAATTAAATCTAACAGATTTTTTTTTTCACGTTAATATAGAAAGTCACATATTACATAATACACCAGTTTTCAGAGAAAAACATGAAGCATACACACACACACACACACACACACACACACACTCTGACCTGATTCAGGCTTGAATTGTACCTGGGACATGAGAGGCTGTGCCATCAGCCTCAACATGATCTGGACTTGGGAGGCCGCCTCATCAGCCTCAGGCGTGAGTAGGTCTTGGGCCGCTGCCTCAGGCTTGAGCAGGACATGGTAGGAAACATTCTTGGCTTGAGCCATAAACAGGTTGTTGGAGGCTACACCATTAGCCCCTGGCAAGAGCAGGATGTAGGAGGCCGTGCTGCCCGCCTCAGGCTTGAGCAGGTTTTGAGAGGCCTCTACATTGGCCTCTGGCTGGCACTTTGTCGTGGAGGCCGCCCTATTGGCATTTGACTGCACATCTTTGTTTCTAGCCTTCCACTACTCATAGTAGACAGTGAATGACCAGATGGTTTTGGCAGACAAGCTGGCCCTCCACCTAAAAGTTTCTAAGTTATAGGTTAAAGTCTGCCTCCCATAGATCACTCTGCTAAGGCATGATCTGGGCATGAATTCAGCTATGCGTCCTAGGACAAGGTTTCCTGTGGCAACCAGGAGCTCTGCCCACTGACCACTTTCAAGTAGTCTGTTTTAATTCAATTCAATGCAGTTCTATTAGTATAGTGCTTTTAACAATGAACATTGTCCCCAAAACAGCTTTACAGAAATATCTAAACTCAGGATATATATTTTAAATGTATGAATTTATCCTTAATGAGCAAGCCAGAGGTGACAGTGGCAAGGAAGAACTCCCTGAGACAATATGAGGAAGAAACCTTGTGACGGAGGGCACTGCGGCGCTTCATTTGAATGGACTTGTCTTTGTTTTGTTTGCTCGCTTCCAGGTTAGCATTAGCTTTAGCGCCAATGGGCCACAGGTGTTTTATGTTTTGTGTTCATTATGTTCTCTATTTAAGGGCCTGAGTTACTGAGCACATTGCTCAGTATTATTCTTTGATATATTGGTAGCGGTCATGTCGCCTCTGCTAAAGAGGACATTATTGGATGTCACATTTCTTGTTTTCCGGTAAAGACCACGTTTAGTTTGAGTTTGTGAGTATATCAAATAAAGACCTTGACCTGCACCTGCATCCGCCTCCTGTCTACGAGTCATTACTCCTGCTGCCCTGCACAGCTATGGACGCCGTTCCGCTGTCCAGCCCAGCCGAAAAGGTCATCCTGCTGCCTTGCACAGCCGAGGAAGCCCCAGTCCAGTCTCAAATTCCTGAAGCCCAAGTCCAGTCTCAAGTTCTGGAAGTCCAAGTCCAGTCACTAGCCCCTGAGTGCTCCGCCGGGTACGTAGCTCCACGTGCCTGCTCCGCCAAGGACGTTGCTCCGCCCGCTTGCTCCACCAAAGATGTCGCTCCACCTGCCTGCTCTGCCAAGGATGTCACTCTGCCCGCCTGCCCTGCCGAGGCACTTGATCTGAGCCCCAGTCACGCTGGGGATGCCGCCCAGCTGTCTAGTCCCACCGGGGACACCACCCAGCGTTCCAGTGCTGCCAGAGGGTGGCGCCCTTTGTTCCAGAACCGTCAGGGGTGGCACCCCAACTGTCAACCCCAGGTGAGGGGTTGCCCTGCACATCTGCTGCCCGACGGAGGCTGCCTCTTGTTCCAGGGCAGTGAGAGACAGTTTTCACAGGGGGGTTCTTGGCGCTCTGGGAGTGCACCCTTTGGAGGGGGATTCTGTTACGCCACTGCCGACAGAGGGCACTGCGGCGCTTTATTTGAATGGACTTGTCTTTGTTTTGTGCGCCGATGGGTCACAGGTGTTTTATGTTTTGTGTTGATTATGTTCTCTATTTAATGGCCTGAGTTATGAGCATGTTGCTTGGTATTATTCTTTGATATGTTGGTAGCGGTCATGTCGCCTGTGCTAAAGAGGATATTATTGGATGTCACGTTTCTTGTTTTCTGATAAAGACCGCATTTGCTTTGAGTTTGTGAGTATATAAAATAAAGACCTTGACCTGCACCTGCATCCATCTCCTGTCTACGAGTCATTACACCTTGAGAGGACTCATAGACTCAAAATGGAACCCATCCTCATTTGGGTGACACCAGATGCAGTGCAATTATAAATAAATCCCTTCTGTAATAATGCTAATTCTATAGTGCTAATACTGCTTGGTCAAATAATGCAATTGTGTAAGCAGGAAATTTATTACAGTTTTTATATGAAGTCTGTTTTTTTTTTAACTTGTTCACTGATGGAGAGTTGAGTGCAAAATGGTTTGTGGCAATTGCAGTCCTAACGCTATCACAGCAATTATAGTCCTAAGCCATCATAGCATAACTGTTCATATGAACTGAGGTCCAAAACCATCTTTATGGTTTTTAAATGCTCAGCAATCTTAATCATCTTCAGGCTGGAGAGCAGAAGGGGTCAGGATTACTGGTCTCTCAGGAGTAACATGTAGCTTGACAGAGATAGGGAGAGAGGGGAAGAGATTATTAGGTATGCTTATTAGAGCTGCAAAAACTAATCAATAATGATCGATTTTGAAAATCATTCTCAACAAATTTGATTATCTCATTATCATTAGTTAGTCTGACAATGGCACAGAGCATATTTACTCACTGTGTTAGTTCTTTTGAGAAGAAAGTTGTGTCCCAAATGATGTGCTATACACTATGCACTTACACTATTAATTCTACTGTCTAGTGTATTGCAAATGTTTTTTTTTTTACTAACCTGAAGTATAAGCCGTTTCCCAGGCGATGGCACATGACATCAAATGCACCTAATGCTTCACCGCTAGCTTTAGCAGGGTACCCAGAGTCAACAAAAATGTATTTACACAGTTTAGTGTTTATGTAAGCATTACTGTTTATGACTTCAATCACCATCAGACCATCAGACTTAAAAAGTAAAAAAAAGTGAGACCCACTAAGGCATGGAAGCAGTTCATATTAAATAAAGGGAGTGATCACCAAAAAAATGCATAAATACTTATAATTATCTATAAATACGGTAATAATTATCTATAAATTATCTATATCTATACGGTGCCACAAAACAGAGGTTTAACCAAAAAAAATTCTTTGTTAAATATAGATGTGCAACAATTATTGGCCCCCTTTAATTAAATAAAATTTTATTCGTATAGCACTTTTAACAGTGGACATTGTCTCAAAGCAGCTTAACAGAAACATATAAACACAGGATACAGATTTTAAGAGTGTAAATTTATCCCTAATGAACAAGCTGGTGGTGATGGTGGCAAGGAAAAACTCCCTAAGATGATATGAGGAAGAAACCTTGAGAGGAACCAGACTCAGAAGGGAACCTATCCTCATCTGGGTAACAACGGATAGTGTGAAAGTAAAGGGAAGTTCATTATGGTTTTTATACGAAGTCTGTTTTGTTGAACTAGTTCACTGTTCACTGAAGGAGAATTTAGTGCAAAATTGTATGTGGTAATTACAGTAATAAGGCCATAGCAGCAACCATCATCCCTGCAACCACAGTGAAAATGTACATTTAGAATTAAGGTCCAAAACCATTTCCGTGACACCATTTCCATGAGCAGCACCATTCTCAGAAATCTCTAGGCTGCACTGCTTAGGGTTGTCCACAGTGGCAGAATGTATCCTCCATTTGATAAGAGCATCAGGATGAATCAGGCAGGTCCAGAGAGCAGAAAGGGTTAGGATCTCCAAAATATCATGTGTGGCTCAACAGAAGTAGAGAGGGAGGTAAAGAGAGGGATAGATTGTTAGGTATGCTTATTATCCCATAATGGATAAGACTGTGCATAAAAGAAAGTCTATTCATGGTAAGCTTGAGTAAACAAATGTGTTTTCAGCTTGGACTTGAACACTTAGACTATGTCCGAGTCCCAGACACTAACTGGAAGTCTGGTCCATAGCTGTGGGGCTTTGTAAGAGAAAGGTCTTCCCCCTGATGTAGCCTTCACTATTTGAGGTACCAACAAATAGCCTGCACCTTATGATTTATGTGGCGGATCATAAAAGACCAAAAGTTCCCCTTGGTATTGTGGTGTGAGACCATTCAGTGCTTTATTGGTCAATAGTAGTATTTTTTAATCAATGTGAAATTTTACTTGGATCCAATGCAGTGTGGATAAAATAGGGGTGATTTGGTCATATCTTCTGGTTCTAGTAAGGACTCTTGCAGCTGCATTCTGGAGCTTGTTTATGCACCTACTGGAACAGCCAGACAGTAGAGCATTAAAAAATCCAACCTAGAAGTAACGAAAGCATGAACAAATTTTTCTGCATTGCGTAATGACATTATATTTTTTAGCTTAACAATATTTCTGAGATGAAAGAAGGCTATCCTAATAAATGTAGCTACCTGAGCTTTAAATGAAAGACTGGAGTCAATAAAAACACCTTCTGTCTAAGGGTCAAAGTGCAAATAGTTTATGGGAGGGGTGGTAGGAATTGTCCACAATGATAGAGGCCTTATGCATACAGTGTATGTAGAAAATGTCCTAATCTTATGTTGGTCATCAGGATGAGGTCCTCTGCAATGTAAACACCAACTAACTTGGTGCTCATCACCCTATCTACTATGGAGCTGTTTATGCATACGTGAGTGATCATCACAGGACTTAAGTCAACAATAACCTATTTTGTTTTGTCAGCAATCAATGATTGTTGTTTTAACACCCGACCATGAGCTGTTCTACCTCCTCTCTGTTTGATGTCTTGTCACTGTCAGTGATGAGGCCTACCACAGTTGTGGTCCAAGCATTAGGGGTGCCAATGCTCAGAGTGAGAATGTTGGAGGTCCTGTTGTCAACCTGAACTGACTGTGTTCTCCCAGTGAGGAAGTCCAGGATCCAGTTACAGAGGGAGGTGCTGAAACCTAGCAAGTCCAGCTTTTCAGGCAATGGCTGGGGGATGATAGTGTTCAATGCTGAACTGAATGTTGAATGCTGAAATTTATGAGCAGTACTCTGATGTAAATATTCTTCTTGTTGAGATGGGTTAGGGCCCAAAGAAAAACATACATCTGTATAGTCTCTATAGTTCTAGTAACTTGTTATAGCCTGAGGAAGGGGTGGATTTTCTTGCTGGCACAGTGTTTCATTTGTCAAACCATGCATAGTAGAAGTTAAGTGCATCTGCTCAAATCAAACTTCAGAATGGAGAAAAACTATGACATGGATGTTGGAGGTAATCAGGCTGAGTTTAGTATTTCAGTATCCCACAACACGTCAAAAAGAGAGAGGATTGGTTACAATGGGCAAAGTCTCACAGAAAATGGAGCGCTGATAATACATAGATAGATGGATAGATGTCATTGGATATTTTTGGTTTTCCGTACCATTCTGTGTAAACTTTCCAGATTGTTGTGCATGAAAATCCCAGCAGATCAAAAGCTTCTGAAATACTCATACAGCCCCCCGCCAACCACCCCCCCAAGTCAGTGAGTCAATGAGATTACATTTTCCCCATTGTGTTGTTTGTTGTGAAATTTACCTAAAGCTCTTGCCCTCTATCAGCATGATTTTATACACTACATAAATGATCAATTGGATAATTGCATGAATTTACTGGGGTACTGATGTTCTGATCACAGTGGCCAGTGAGTATCTTATATAGTAACAAGAGTTCAAAACAGTACTGATTTTATGTCTTTTTGTCCTGAAAAAACAGGGTGATTCCATTATATTTGATCTACCGGCCTGCCAACACTATCCCGTATGCGACAATGGAGGCAGATTTAAAAGGGGAGTTCTTGAAATATTGCACAATGGACAACGCTGGGAGACTGATCACTCAAACTACATCTGAAGTGGGGCATAAATGTTGTACATTTCAGCACTGGATCTACCAGTGGACAAATGGCAATCTTCTCATCACCCAGCTAGAAGGTTAAGTATCGCCTAAAATTTATCCTATCATACATATGGAGATCAACCTTCTTGCAAAATATATAGTGTCCTCCACTAATATTGACACCCTTCATAAATATGAGCAAAGAAGTCTGTGTTTATATACCTG
>JAOUWY010000050.1:12026927-12038397 GCA_025728095.1 Prietella phreatophila | reverse complement strand
ATAGAGTCATAGAAAATTCATACAGTCCATTTGGGGTTGCTTGCCCAAAGCGTTTGAGAACCCTCGAGTTAGCCAAATGTGATTAGTGTGCGCTAATTATTTTAGCTATAGCAATAACTCATCGTAACTACCAGCTCAGGCCATTGACTCGTCTGTGTGACGCATCGTCAGTTATGAAGGTTTCTCTGTGATCGTTACTGCTGGAATGAATTCTGATACGGACACTGCTACCATCACACACTGCTGTTTGGCACACCATCAATATTAGCACAGAGATGCATTCATTCAAACACGCATTTATATTTGCGCTTTTACCTCCAATAATTTCATCCTTGACTTTCTGCAGCTCTTTCCTCACTTCCTCCAGCAGCTCCTACAACACACACACACACACACAAAATATTACATTGTTGGCAGTTTAAAAGATTGGTAATGCTCCCTAACTGTGTGTAGCTGTGTGTAATCTGGGTCTATCACCAACGTCTGGCTGTAAAGCTGTTGTTCTGCAGCACTGTGCTACAACACAGTAAACAATGTAAGTTAGTCTACCTGCGAGAGCACTAAACAGGTGACTTCCTGGATCTGGAAGAGTTCCCGACATGCCCATACTGCTTTTGAACCAAATCTTTAAAGGGGTCATATGATGCTTTTGAATGTTTTCCTTTTCCTATAGTGTGCGATGTATCGGTCTGTGCATGTATACGATCTGCAAAACTACAAAGCTCATAGACTCTCACAAAGGGATTTACTCTATATAACCGAGAACACTGCTTCAGACCGGCCTAAAACGCCTTCATCCAAGCCCAGATATTACTTCTGCAAACGTCTACGTCACAAATATAAAGATCAGCCACCGTAATGTTTTAATTAATGACATTTTTTAATTACTATATTCTACGCCGTCACTTTAAGACGCTACAGCGAAGAAGACAAATGAAACCGTTCGAACATTGTACTGAACACCATGACGTGTTCTGATCTGCTTCATCATCCGCATTTTCAGCACCTAACTCGAACTGATACGGTAAAACCGACGACGTTATAAAATATGTGTGTTCATAATTGCTTTAGAAGCCATGGAAGCTGAAGCTCACGATTATGGTAAGGGGCGTTACGTTTCCGACACACCCTTGAGGTTTTTGGCCAAATCGCAACACGATGGGTCAGCTGGCCAATCAGAGCACTCGGGGCTTTGCGGAAGGAGGGGCTTTGGAGAAACTATAACTCAATCAGAGCGTTTCAGCCAGACTGGGAATGGAGGTAGTGCAATAATGTTCAGTATGTGAAAAATGATGCGTTTTCACCTATTCCATTACACACAATAAACAAAACCATGAACTTTTAAAATCAGCATACGAGTTTCCCTTGAAGATTTGTCTATTTTTCTATTCTATTTCAATAAAAACATCTTAACCAGCCACAATACAACATTAACTTTAGTGCATGAGCCATCAACGGTGATGTTGAATGATGGTACTAGTCAAAGACATCGATAATGAAACTTATCGTGGTATTACAACAAGATCGCACACATCCTTTTAGAAAATCAGTTGACATAACGGATCAGAGAGCCGACACTAATGAACTAAACTCTGTGATTTAAACAGAATCGTCTAGCACAGGAACATAGCTAGTTACGTGCTGCAGAGAGAACTTCTAAACTATTGAACAATTCTCTTAACAACAGGTGCATACGGTCATGTCAGTTACTCAGACTTTTAAAGCAATGAAAAACTTTCGCACGGATACTTAACCCGTGAGACGTTTGCAGACACTTGACTGAAATGTTTCTCATGATCTTATAAACCTTTTGGTCTGAAGGTGTATGACTGTCGTAGATAAATATAATTACGACGCCATATTCCTTTCCTTCATTAGAAATGGAACTTTTTTTTTTCTTTTTTTTTTTAAATGTATTTATTTTTAAACGGATGCCTTGGATGAGCGAAATATTCTGAAAAGCAGCCAGTAAGTGTCCAGCATCGGTGGGAACTCCTTGAATACTGTTTAAAAAGCATCTCAGGGGGATTTCCTCAAGAAATCGCTTGAGAAAATGCCAAGAATACATTTCTGGAAATCCTAGTAAGATGCAAAAAGGGCGTCTGCTTTGAAGATGCTGAAATACTAAATATTTAACATAATTCCCATTGTTCCATTCGAGCTTTGATGACTTTATTATTCTAAAATGTGGAGGAGTAAAAAGTAAAGAATGTGTGTCTAAACGTTTGACCTGTGTGTGTGTGCGTGCTTCTGTGGAGATATATATATATATATAAATAAAAATATATAGTGTGAGTATGCGCCCTGTGTAGGCAGACTTCTTAAATGGAACACAGTGGAAGTGATTGATGTTGGTGTTTTAAATATATCCGTACATTGTGTAGTGGTGATTTGCGCATGCCTACCACACACTTATATATTGCCCCTATGTGTGTAGAGTTGCCTAAATCACTTTCTTATTCAATTCTATGTTTTGTGTTTAAAAAAACAAGCAAAAAAAGCATCAAGTGTAATGATTGATAATGTTGCTCCTGTTTAATGTTTCTTCATTCAGGATAAAAAATCGGTGGAGAGCACGTGTCTCTGTTTCGCCCGGCTGGTAGACAACTTTCAGCACGAAGAGGTGAGACAAATGTTTGTTCGAGGGTAACGTGCTAAATCGGTGTGCAGCACCGAATGCCGCTGAGCTGCCGGAGCAGGCTCCACATCTACCATTTTGTATCTCCTCGTTCATTGTGCTAATGTTTGACCTTTTGCCACCTGTAGAATTTGTTGCAGCAGGTGGCTTCACGTGATCTGCTTACCAACATCCAGCAGCTTCTGGTGGTGACGCCGCCGGTGCTGAGTTCAGGCATGTTCATCATGGTGGTGCGCATGTTCTCCCTCATGTGCTCCAACTGCCCCAACCTTGCTGTGCAGCTGATGAAGCAGAGTAGGTCTCTCTCTCGCCCTGTCCCCTCTCTCACGCACACAAATACTAAATATGCCCTAATAAAAGAAATACACAGACGTTAATAGGACTAACCGTGTGTGTGTGTGAGAGCAGATATTGCAGAGACACTGCGTTTCCTGCTTTGTGGAGCATCTAATGGAAGTTGTCAGGAGCAAATCGACCTTGTTCCCAGAAGCCCCCAGGAACTCTATGAGCTCACTTCTCTCATCTGGTACTTTTCCACCTACTAGATCTTCTATTTATGTTCAGCTGAAGCGGTGTGTGACTTGAAACTATATTGAAACTGCAGTCGTTAGCATTTCTTAGTGGACAAATCAGCTTTCGTAATATTTAGCAGTCCATTGAACCTTAAGATAAACCCTAACATAAAACAGAAGCCGTACTTGTTTATGAGCAGTCCGAGACTGATGTATTGACGTTTTCACCAGCCTATTCGATTTTTGTTTATTCTATAATCCGGTTTAAATTTTTTTCTGAGTCTTGTCTTTCTGCATTAACAGCAACTGTTCTGTAAGAGAGAATCCACGACTGCGTGTGCATTATGCTATTGTATTGCAGGACGTGGAGGAAAAGAACCACCCGATGCGAAGCGGAGTGCATTAAACCTCCGTAAAGCACACCTAGTTGTGGATTATCCCGCTTATTGCACGGTTAAAGCTGTCGATTTTTGTTTGCAGTGCAAAATTTGACTGGAAAGATAAAAATAACAGTTCATTGTCATTTCTTTTCTGTATCGGTGATTAGATCTAGAATTTGGCCCGCTCGAATTCATACACAGAGATAAGGTTGCATTTACTTGAATGAATTACAAGTTATTAGAGAGAGTATAAGTGCGCTTAAACTTCAAATCAATAAAATGATGTGAACTATTCCTGAAGCTTGATTTAACAATAGACCGAACACAATGTTTACTAGCTGCCCGGAGATATAAGAATGCTCAAATGTGTGTTCTTTATAGTAAATTAAAGCAAATTCCTTGTGTACATGTATCCTACGCGTATGCTTACCACCACCGACTTCTCCAGTAACGTTCCAGCTTGTGTCTGTGTGTTTTAGTGAGCTGATGCCGTGCCTCCCCAGAGAGGGCATTTTTGCTGTAGATGCCATGTTGAAGAAGGGCAGCGCACACACTACAGAGGCCGCAGTGTGGCAGTGGAGGGACGACCGAGGCCTGTGGCATCCGTACAACCGCATAGACAGTCGTATCATTGAGGTAACGGTATGCTGCTTGTCAAATGATTTCAAACAGTGCTGCTGTTACTGTTCTTCTGAACGTACCTCTGAATGTGTTGTTTCTAAAACCGTGTAGAATAAAACATTATTTTTAACTGGTTATATAGCTGCAGGTAAAGGACCTGTTTTGTCAAAATACACTGTGGCTGAAAGTTTGTGAGGCTTTCTGCTAGATTTTGGAGCGTGGCTGTGGGGGTTTGTGCTCTCACTCAGCAAAAAGAGCATTAGTGAGGTCAGGCACTGATGATGGGTGAGAAGGCTTGGGGCGCAGTCAGCATTCCGGTTTATCCAAAAGGGGTTCGGTGGGGTTGTTCCACACCAACCATGTCTTTATGGACCTCATTTTATGCACTGGGGTAACACCGTCATGCTGGAACATGTTTGTGCCAGACCTTTAGTTCCAGTTCCAACTTTCTAGCAACAGTTTGGTGAAGAACTACATTTGGGTGTATCGGTCAGGTGTCCACAAACTTGGTGCCATATAGTATATTTGAAATCGTGGGAAGATTTCTTGGATACCACTGTGGCTGAATTCTGGCAAGCGGTCAAAATTCGATGATAAAGATCTAACATCATTGACTTTTCTCCAATTGTATACTCTTGCATAGGCTTTCTGCAAAGGTCATTTTAGGTAAAGAGCTTTAGTATACCTGGAATGTTTATTTAGGAACTTTAGTTTACTTAGGAAGTTTATTTAGTAACTTTAGCATATTTAGGTAGTTAATTTAGTAACTTTAGTTTACTTTTTTTTCTGCCCATTTCTGTAAACTTCCAGTGCTTAAGCCAGAACATAACCTGTTTTTTCATCAACATATGCTATGTTAGGTCTGTTCCGCATAAATGGATCCCCTAGGCCTGTTCTTGGCACCATGGGGGTAGCAGATTATCTGGCTAACTCGTTTACAAACATTGTTCATCTCATTCTACTTGGTTATAACAACGTTAGATGGCCATCCAAACCGTTTTAAACGAGTTGCATCATTACCTGTACATGTAGATCAAAGTAATCCAGTACTATGTAAATAGTGTAATGAATAGAAGATGCAGTAAATTGCAGTGATGTGCTTTTGACACATTAAACTTGGTACAATATAGTTACAGACCATGACCATGACCATGTGTGAACTGCTGTCGCTTGTTGGATGAGCTCCTCTCGTCACTGCTTTGAAAACAGTAGGTAAAAGAACACGTTGTTTTCCGTGTGCGTCTGTCTATCAGACGGCCCATCAGAACGGCGAGGACGAGATCAGCCTTTCGACACTCGGCCGAGTTTACACCATTGACTTCAATTCTATGCAGCAGATCAACGAGGACACAGGAACGGCGCGTGGAATTCAGAGGAAACCCAACCCCCTGATCAACCCCAACACTGGTACTTGCTCTCTCACACACTCGGAACGAGAAATTGAGCTGCTTGTCCTATTGGTGTGGTTTTCATTTTTACCGAAGGATTCTGAGGAACTTTGGTTAGTTCTTTTCACTTATGTAGATGATGTTACTAGCCTAATAAACCTCTCCGTGTAGAAACCACTGATTTAATACCTTATTTTGTATTCATTCCAACTATATAGCGATCATAGCAAACACTCAAGCTTGATAATGTTTAGCCGTTTCATTGACCACCCTCGGTGTTAGCCAACCATAAACAGCCAGCTCAACCCTGTCTGTAAAATAAAGCTGAGTATTTCACTGTACGGCTAGCTGTTTTCATGTCATGCTACAACAGACCATTTGCACATTCACCCGCTGTCATTATCAGCCCTATCTAAATCGAATAGTATCTGGCTGGTGTCAGTGTTTCAGGCTTGTTTACATTTTGCAGCCCCAGCCAGAACAGCTGTTCAGCTGCTTAATATTTTTTCATTGCAGTTCACCTCAGAGGCAGGAGACTGCTCTGAAGCCTTGCAATTAGTATATCTGTAGTTCTACCACGGTCTGTCTGAATACTCTATTCTGATTGGCTGGAAGGCATGCGTTAAAACCGTATGTACCACAGATTGTGCCGGTTAGTTTAATCACCGTTTTAAATGAATGCACTGTAACCATTGTAACCTACAGATAAACTCGTAGCCTCATTATTAGAGACGCGGAACAGGTGCAGGTAATCCATACACGTGCTTGGGCTCTCTCGCGCTCTAAGTAACTATTATAAATCATTCAAATAAATAATCTTATTGCATTACTTTATCTCTGTGTGTGATTTAGAGCAGGCAGAATTCTAGATCTAATAACGTGTGTATATGTATATATGTATAATATATATTGTATAAGAAAATTAAGTTATTTTTGATCTTTTTCGGTATGAGCGGGATAATCCACAGATACGTGTGCGTTACACAGATTTAATGCACTCTGCTTCGCGTCAGATGGTTCTTTGCCTCCTCCTCGTGCGTTAAAATCGCGTAACGCAGACCTAGCCGTGGATTCTCTCTTACTTGAACAGCTAGCCCCTGCATAATCTCTTAAACGTAATAATTTCTCCTGTGAGTCTTACGAAATGATCATTGATGATGATCGCCCTTTGAGTCATTGTGTATTTCAACCTCAGGCCATGTGGAGGTGCGTGGTGAGGATGCGCGTGCGGAGCTGATGCGGGAAGAGGCGGAGCTAGCACGCTGCTTTATTAAGACTCTATTCGGCGTGCTGTATGAGGTGTACAGCTCCTCAGCCGGCCCCGCCGTCAGACACAAGTGCCTCAGAGCCATCCTGCGCATCATCTACTTCTCCGACTCCGAGCTGCTCAAGGACGTGCTGCGCAACCACGCCGTCTCCAGGTCAGTCTCTCTCACACCTCACTCAGCATGACTGTCCGTGGTTGAGTCGTTACCGCTTTGCTGTAGCGCACCGAACCCTGTTGTTGAGACACATTTGTATATGGGTATATTTACGCATGGTGATGCTGGAGCCTATTCTCTTGGTGTTCCTTTGAACACGTCGCTGATGTTGTTGCTAGCTCAATGGTGTTTAATAGATTCTTTTAGTGATTTCAACCACAAGCGATTAATTGTCGGGTTTCACAAAAAGAATGAGCGTTTAGCCGCCCCCCCCGTATACTACAGATAAAATATGGAATATACTGTTGAGATTGTATCGCTTGCTTTTATTATATTTACAGTGTTTAGCAGATGCCTTTGCCCAGAGCAACTGAGAGTAGTGCTTTTATAGTCTGTATGAACACATCCTCATGCCAGTTCACTAGGTCCGGGACTAAGAATACCATCAAGGAAACATTTGTGAACCCAGCTGTTTTATGTCATTGGCGTTAATGAAAGACTATGAAAAATAACAAAACAAAACCCATAAATGAAGACAAACAAAAGCGATCTTTTAATTATGACTGACACAGGAAACAAATGCTTTACCTGACTAATAATTTGGCTCCTGCTTATTATTATTATTATAATAAATTGTAGAAATATTTAGCTGTAACAGTCATTAGAAATGTTTAGCAGAAGTGTTCTGTAGAAATGTTCAGCAGAAGTTCAGCAGAAATGTTCAATAAAAAAGAAACTAAATTATTGTTGTTAATATTATTATTCATGTTAATTATGAAATATTTCTCCAAATAATTTCCACTTCTGACTTTCAGCCTCTCATTGTGCATTTCGTGCTCCCGGACTCCTGTCTGTCTGCTTTTGTAAATCCAGTGGAAAGTGTTTTGCCCCCGCCGCTTCTGCAAACGATTACACAAATCTGTTGAACGACAAATTAGCTCGGCTAATCGGCAAACTGTGATATCAAGCGGAGTGAATTTGTGTTTGAACAGAGTTTGTTCATCCGAAAACATCAACTCACTTTTTTTGTTCCAAAATAAATCTTGAAGCCGTTGAAAATCGCACACAAACGTTATGAATAATACGAGAGCTGTTCTGTTCAGGGTGTATTGTGTTGTCCTGTGTAAGCAGACACTGAAAACCATGACCATGGGTTGCGCAATAATTAGACCGAGTTCATCCGATTGTCACACTTACATCAAAGTGCCCCATTATGCTATATAAAAGGTGCCTAGTTTTGTTTGAGGTCTCAAAATTTGTTTTCATGCGTTCAGGGTAAAAAAAAAAACACTTTAATTTTCTCATAATTTACACCTTTTTTCCCCTCTGTGTCACAAACGACTCTCTCAAGGATCCGTTCACTTGAAACTCCTCGTTTCTGAGAGCCTACTGCACTCTGAGTGATCAGGCTACCACTTACTGCACGTGTCAGAAAGGCCACTACCACATCCGAATTTGAGCTCAGTAGGAACGTCGTCATTTTACCGTATCAATTCGAGTCCGATAGTGATGCATCTTAAGATCAACCCGAACCACCATCGCGAGCACGACAACAACAGGATGTTTCTCAGTGGTACTTTTATATGTAGTTTGACAGTAACGTGAGTTAGCCGGTTAGCAGAGGCCTACAGCTGTGCACTGCCTGTACACGCATACAACACAAAGCTATGCATTTGGAACACCCGGTAGAAACTATTTGCATAAATACTCATACTTGCAAGGTGGTCTAAATAACGTGGGTATGGCCCCATCTTTAATGAGTAACCGTTTCACAAGTCCCGCATCGTCTTCAGCTCGATTTGAGGAGCAGTCGTCAGTGAACTGCTGTGGTATCGTTTTAAAAATGAATTCTACATCCTCATCCTACGGGGGTCCATGCAAAGTGGTTTTGCTCTTGCAGCGCAGAAAACAACGTCTTCTAGACACGAACCGAACTCTTTGAGGACGCACCTACGGTAGGGTGGTGTTTGATGGGGGGTTAAAGTACACGTCCACGAGCTGTCGATGAAGACCAGAGGCGGGGGTTTTTGTTACAGACGTACGTCGGTTAGTACAGGAAGTACTGAATCACTGAAGACTCGTTTCAGTTGTTCCGAATCGCTTCTTTCTTTTGCGAGTTTGTCGTGCACTTTGACTTTTGAGACTTTGCAGACTTTTTACATTCACGAACGGCTCTATAACACACTACACGAAAGGTCGTATCTGAAAAAGCATATTGGGTGCGTTTTCCAGGAAGTACAACAGGTGTTTCTTTTGTGCTGCACAGCAATGCCGTGTGTGTGTGTGTGTGTGTGTGTGTGTGTGTGTGTGTGTGTGTGTGTGTGTAAAATGTGTATGTTTGTGCATCCACAGTCACATAGCCTCCATGCTGTCCAGTCAGGACCTGAAGATTGTGGTCGGCTCTCTGCAGATGGCGGACATCCTCATGCAGAAGCTACCTGATGTGTTCAGTGTGTACTTCAGGAGAGAAGGTAAAGTTGTTCACACAGTTGTGTTGCTTAAATTCGCAGTCTGATGCTTTGCCTGTGGGTCAGATTTCTGTCTGCCGTGCCAGTACCTCTAGGAAGTGATAATGTTGGGTAACTATTCTCTGCAGCGGAAGTGGAAGCTTTGTGACATACAAGCGAGGCCGAGTTCAATCCAAGCATGCGAGGTCTTCATGCTTATCTTAACCTTTACGTTGGAGAGCTGTTCAGGATTTACATGCTGCATGATGGTTAAGACAGTTGTAGTGTGTCTGGCTAAATCCAGTTATGATACTGAATTCAGATCAGATTTTCCCCCTGCAATTAAACCATGCAGGGAGACATTTATACATGCAGTACATTGGAGTGCACTGCCTCGGTTTGCTTGAAGGCTGATCTAACTGGCAATAGCTTTTAAAGCATTAAATCGGTTTTAAAGCCTCTCCACTCTTTCCCCAGACTCTGGGACCCTGATTTCCAAATGAAATACAAAATGTTCTGAAAAGCGGACTTTGGACCAGTGAGCAACAGTCCAGTTCTTTTTCTCCTTAGCCCAGATAAGACGCTGCTAATATCCTCTCCGTTTCAGGAGTGTCTCGGCACTAGGAACGTGACACTGTGACATTTCTGCATTATAAATGCTTTATTTTAATATTTTGAGATGCTGGATTTTTGATTTCCATGAGCCGTAAGCCGTAATCAAGATTAAAACAATAGAAGTCTTGTTGTATTTCACTTTGTGTAATGAATCTAGAGTATATGAAAAAACGTGTTTCTAGAACAATGGTATTATAAACCGTGATTAACAAACGGTCGTGTTCATTCAGAAAGGAAAACAATTTCAGTGTTTGAGCTGCCCATTCTTTAGTGATTGATTCACATGTTGGTCTCTCCCAATTAAAAAAAAAAGGTATATTATTTCTTTCTTTCAGGAGGTGTGGAGGCGTTAGTGCTCGAAACAACTCGATCATTTTTTAGACAAATTATTTTAATATCCGTCAATGAAGTAGTGTTTATTCAGTGAGCAGTTTTTACACTGTAAACTTGCATTTCATCATCTTTTTATTACACCCCCCCCGCATATTCAGCAAGCAATTGAATTTGGGAAAAATTCAGGTCGGTTTTATTTGTTCAACAGGTAACTGAAATATACTAAATACATATGGTCTTGTGAAGGACATTTTATTGTGATGTATACCGATATTGTTTGCATTTTAAACTAGATCATGTTCTATTTTGCCCATGCTGCTTACATCTAGTCCTCAGTCTACCTCAAGGGATAAAGAGACCATAATGATGCTACAAGTCAGCCAGTGTGTTAAACCGTTTGTAATTCGTGCGTGTGTCTGTGTGTGTGTGTGTGTGTGCGTGTGTGTGCAGGAGTGATGCACCAGGTGAAGAACCTGGCTGAGAGCGAGTCGTTCCTCCCCAGTCCACCCAAGGCGTGCACGAGCGGCATCACCGCAGCAACCACCACTATCACCACGGCAACCACACCCGCCGCCTCCAGCGTCACACCAGATTTGGGCTCACCGAGTTTCCATAACAACATGGAGGACTCGCTGGACCTCAGCCCACAGGGGTACATGCGCAACCTCTTTACCACAACACGCATCCACCCCTACACATTCGGTTAAAGCGTGTTGTGTTCACTTTGCTCTCAGCTTGAGGACAGCAGTGGTAACGGTGTTTGTTTTGCAGTCGTCTGAGTGATGTTCTGAAGAGGAAGCGCCTTCCTCGCAGAGTACCACGCCGTCCCAAATATTCTCCACCCAGAGATGATGACAAAGTGGACAATCAGGGTGAGACAAATACATAACGCGCATAGATTATTTATATATATATATATATATATCAATTTTTTTGACTTGTGAGCTACTTTTAACATGACCAGTCAAGGAGATCTTACATTAAAAATGCGAATATATGTATGTATGTATGTATATGCGTGTGTGTGTGTGTGTGTGTGTGTGTGTGTATGTGTATATATATATATATATATATATATATATAAAAACACACACACACACACAATATATATATGT
>JAOUWY010000050.1:12002243-12014387 GCA_025728095.1 Prietella phreatophila | reverse complement strand
GTTATTATGTTACAGTATCACAGTGTTTCAATGTTACAGTATCACAGTGTTACAATGTTACAGTAGTGTTACAGTATGACAGTGTTACAATGTTAGTATATATATATGAGTATCTTGGGGAGTCTTTCAGAAGTAAAGATAGTCAGAAGTTCACCAATCTGTGAAAAACTGCGTCTTTAATTTGTGGAACAATTTGAGATTAATGTTCCTAAACGTAAAATTGCTACGACTATGAACATCTCATCATCTACAGTATATAATATCAAAAGATTCTGAGAATCTGGAGAAATCTCAAGGGAGAAGGGTGAGAATTAATATTGCATGCCCGTGATCTTCGGGCCCTCAGGTGGCACTGCATTAAAAACAGACATGATTCTGTAATGTAAATCACTGCGTGGGATCAGAAACACCTCCAGAACCCACTGTCTGTGAACACAGTTCACCGTGACATCCACCAATGCTGGTTAAAGCTCTATCATGCAAAGAAAAAGCCATATGTGAACATGTACTCAGAGAAGACTGCGGTGTTTCTGGATCATTTCCCCAGTTTAAACATTTGATATGTTTTTTATGTTCTATTGTGAATAACATGCCAGTTTGAGATTTGCAAATCATTGCATTCTGGTTTTATTTACATTTTACACAGCAACCCAACCTTTTAAATTCGGGTTGTACGATTCAGCTGTAGCATTTACGATTTTTGACCCTTTCCTGCTGTGATATGGGAGACACCTGAACACTACTCATTCCCTCTCTCTCTCCTATTTTTCTTTCCCCAGGTGGGGACAGGTCTTGGTCCAACCCTGGAGTTCTACGCACTTGTGTCTCAGGAGCTGCAGAGAGCCGATCTGGGTTTATGGCGGGGAGAGGAGGTCACCCTTGCCAACCCTAAAGGTCACTACATTCGTTATCTCCTTGCAGTCTGCCACAGTTTGGTCATGGATTTATCCTTATACTGTGTTCCACGATGGTAATCTCTTCTCTGTTCCATGTCATCTCCTGTTTGCAGGGAGTCAGGAGGGCACCAAGTACATGTTCAGCTCTCGGGGCCTCTTTGCTGTGCCTTTTGGTCGCAGCACCAAGCCAGCTCACATCGCCAAGATCAAGATGAAATTCCGCTTTCTAGGAAAACTCATGGCTAAAGCCATCATGGACTTCAGACTGGTAGGAGTTCTCTCTTACACTTTGATTTCTGTGCACCTGTAAATAAATTTTTAGCTTTTTCCCTCCATGTGCTTTTCAGCTCTGTTAATGACAAGGTGGTTATACCTTGTGCTAGCAGTTTCAGACCTGACCTGCACTGTAGTTAATCAGACAATGGCGTCTGACCCCAAATCCACTGTAGGAGTTACAGGCTAATCAGTTAAACTGATTATGGCACCTGCCTCCAGTGCCACTGTAACCAATTGGACCGAGGCTCCCACCTCAACCCCACCGTAACCAGTCAAGCCATGGCACCCACCTCCAGTGCCGCTTTAACCAATCAGACTGCAGTTCATACCTTAGTTCCACTGTAACAAATACAACATATTAAATGGTGATTACAGCTTCATGCTTGTGTTCCACTTGATACTGGACTTCAGCCAGTGTTCATTCACAAATTGTAATGTCATGACCAGTCACTTGCAATTCCTCCTGCACTTTTGTGGGGCTTGAAATTGGTTCCTGATTCTGGCTGACGGGTCTGAAAGTGTAACTCGATACTAATAAACATTTATGATTACGTGTATGCAGCTGGATCTACCCCTGGGCCTGCCCTTTTACAAGTGGATGTTGAGAAATGAGTCGTCAATAAGCTCTCACGATTTGGTGAACATCGACCCTGGTGTGGCCACATCCATCCAGCACCTGGAGGACATCATTAGGCAGAAGAAGAGACTAGAGCTGGACAAATCCTACGTACGGACACACATGCATGCACAGGGATTGGTTAGAAGAAAGTGGTGTAGTCATGGTGATGTCAGTGTTTCCTACTGAGATTTTGTATCAGTCCTGTAACCTTTTAGTGCTCTTATTATAGCCTACACACACACACACACACACACACACACAATCTTCTTGTAGTCTTCATTTTTGTCTGAATGTGGATCTCCATGTGTGCAGATCAGATGAGGTACAGTCAGATGGGTCTCGTTAAAAGTTAGGGTATGACATGGCAGTCCATATAAATCAACACTGTGGCACTGAAAATGACTGACTTCCTAGTAAGGGCACTAAAGCCATGCTTGGACTGTATGATTTCAGCTAGATGTAGGCTTACTTTATCAGCGGAATCTTTTGACAAAATCATGGCTAAATTGCATGCTTGACAAATGCATTCCTCTGAGCTTTTGGAGGTCACGAAGAATCTGGCATTATGTAGTGTGACTACCCAATATGCATATCAGAAGCCTTTGGTCAGTCTGATGTGAATATGGTTACCAGGCAACATCAAACTAAAGACAGAGTTGTAGGCTGCATAGGGTGGGTGAGTGGCTTGCTTCATGAATAATAGTAAGCAGTAGTCAGATGACAAGAAGTCAAAAAATGTGTCCCTGTCCATCTGTATTCTCATACAAGGGAGGCGCTGCAGCAGGCTCTGGAGAGTTTAAATATGAATGGCTGTTCAGTGGAGGATTTAGGACTGGACTTCACACTGCCAGGGTTCCCGAACATCGAGCTGAAGAAGGGGGGCAAAGACGTCCCAGTCACCATACACAACCTGGAGGAGTACCTAAGGGTGAGTTACATACAGTGCTGTGAAAAAGTATTCCGAATTCTTATGTTTGTGTACATCTCGTACTAAATTGTTTCAGAAATTTAAACAAATGCAACTTGAGTAAACACAAAATACAGTTGTTAAATGATAGTTATTTATTGAAGCAAAAAAAAAAGTTATCCAATTCTGACTGGGCTTGTATATGGGCCCCAATAGTTACCAATGCCCCAAATCTATGAAACTGCATTCATAATGGGATTCAGCTGGACTAGACACAACCAGGCCTGATTACAGCAAGCCCTGTTCAATCAGATCAACACTTAAATAGAACTTTTTCAATAGCATAAAGTTGGTTAAAAGGTATTTCCCACTAACACACTATGCCGCAGCTGTAAGAATTTCTGGAAATGATAGATGATTGAAATATAGCAGTCTGGGACGGGTTACACAGCTAATTCCAAGGCTCTGGGACTCATAGAGAGAGCCATTATCTCCAAATGGAAAAACCTGGCACAGTAGTGAACTTTCCCAGAGGTGGCTGACCTTCTGAAATTCCTTTAAGAGCACAACTACTACTCATCCAGGAAGTCATAAAAGAGCCAAGGAGAATGTGAAAGGACCTACAGGCTCCTCTTCCATCAATAAAGGTCACTGTTCATGACTCCACTATCAGAAAGACACTGGGTAAAATGGCATCCACGGAAGAGTGGTGAGGTGAAAACCACTGCTAACCCAGAAGAACCTTAAGGCTTGTCTGAATTTTGCAAGAACACACCTTGACTATCCTCAAATCTTTTGGGAAAATGATCTGTGGGCTGATCAGTTGAAAGTGGAACAGTGTAGAAGACAGGTGTCCGTTACATCTGCCGTAAATCAAACACACCATCCCACAAAAAGATCCTCAAACCCACAGACAAGCATGGTGGTGGAAGTGTGATGGTGTGGGGACGTTTTGCTGCGTCAGGGCCTGGGCAACTTGCAATAATTGAGGGAAATATAAATTCTGCTCTCTACTAGAAAATCGTAAATAAGAATGTCCCGTCTTCAGTCCGTAAGCTGAGCTCAGTTGGATTATGCAGCAAGACGATGAGCTAAAGCAGTGATTCTCAACTGGGGGGTGCGGAGAGATTGGAAGGGGGGCGCAAATTATCAAGAACAACACAGACAGGGCATCATTTGGGTACTTAGTGTATTTTATTGCTCATCAAATAGAATGTGCATGAATGGAAAAACTCTGCATTCCCTCTCAATGTGTATTTCCTTTTTGCTGGGGAGAGGCGGAGTTTAGTTTGCCTTTTATCTCTGTCGGTGCAGACCAGTGCTGCCAACTTGACGACTTTATTTTTTAAATTTATTTATTTATTTATTTGCAAAAAAAGTACCTACCGATAAATCTAGTGACTTTTTGGATAAACCTTAGCAACTTTCAAATGTCAGCAGTTCTCTCCTGCAAGCCCGAGGACTTGCTTCCCTGCTGCACTCGCACCTCTCTGCATCTGCTCTCTTCAGTGACTGGATGCGAGCCGGAGATTTAACAATGTCATGGATAACGAGACGCGACAATTTACATCATTGCCATGTGAATGTTTTTAGAATGCAAGACAAATGGAATACATGTTTTACATGCAAATTAGTAAACGTTATTACAGCCTAGTTCTCTTGTTCAGAGTCGTTATAGTGTTCAGAAACATTTCTGATCATGCTCAATATCTGTCCGGTGTATAGTTTTATAAAGTCATGTTATTTTTAAAAAATCATATGAGAAGTAATTTAAAAAGTACATAAACACAGAAGCAAAAAAATCGATTTATCAAAAATAGATTTTATATTGAATAGATGATCATTATACCTGGTCTCCTTCAGTATGATTTTGGGGCCACATGATGGGCGAGGCTTGGGGGTGCTTTAGTTACAAAAGGATGAGAACCTCAGATCTAAAGCATAGGAGTAAGTCCACCTCTAAATGGCTCAAGAAGCAAAATTAAAGTTTTGGAGTGACCTAGTCAAAGTCCTGACTTGAGCCAGTTGAGATGCTATGGCAGGACCTTAAACTGACAGTTCATGCTTGCTTGAAGACCCTCCAATGTGTCTGAACTAAAGCAGTTCTGCAAAGAGTGAGCTGAAATTCCACCACGTCTCCAGTTATCAGACGCTTTTGGTTGTAGTTATTGCTGCTAAGGTAAAGGGTTTTAACTTTATGGGGACAATTAGTTTTTCCACATTAGTGATAGATGTTGGCTAAAAACTATATTGTGTGTTTACTAGGGTTGCCTTCGTTTTATGTTGTATTTCATTTGAATATCTATTTGGAATGAGACACACACACAAACAGAAGAAATCAGGATGGGGGGGGCGGGGGGTACTTTTTCACCATACACTCAACATCCCCTAACCTTCACATAGTATACACTGGAGAAGTACCTGAGGTTACTCAGTTACACGCTATACACGTACCACAGTACAGATTACGCAACCTGGAATAACGCCCGAGGATGACTTGCATACAGTATATACAACCTCCATCGTCGTTGCTTCATTAAGACTTTGCGTTTGTTGTTTTTTAATCCTATTTTATTTACTTCCGTCACATCACCTATGGCCACAGTACACTTTGAATATTGCATATACAGTGGTGCTTGAACGCTTTAGAATTTTCTGTATAGCTGCAGAAATATGGTAAATGGAAAATGTGCACTTATAGCGCTTTTATCCAAAGCACTTCACACTGTTCTCATTCACCCATTCACACACACACACACACACACACACACACACACACACCAATGGTAGCAGAGCTGCCATGCAAGGCGCTAACTTGTCATCGGGAGCAACTTGGGGTTCAGCGTCTTGCCCAAGGACACTCCGGCATGTGGAGTCACCCGGCACGGGAATCGAGCCACCAACCCTACGATTAGTGGACAACCCGCTCTACCAACTGCGCCACAGCCGCCCAAATATGACCTGAAACATAATATTTTTACACAGATTTTCAAAATTATTCTATATTGCATATCTGTAAGTGGCAAAAGTATGTGAAACTCTAGTAATGGCAGTTAATTTGAATGTGATTAGAGTCAGGTGTGTCAATGGGATGACAATCAGGTGTCGGTGATCGTGCTGTTTTATTTAAAGAAGAGGGATCTATGAGTCTGATCTTCACAACAAATGTTTGTGGAAGTGCATCATGGCAGGAACAAGAGATTTCCGGGGACCTCAGAAAAAATTATTAGTTGATGCTCATCAGGCTGGAAAAGTTTACAAAACCATCTCTAATTTTGGCATTTGGACTCCGCCAATATACAGTCAGTCAGATTGTGTACAAATGGAGGAAATTCAGGACCGTTGTTGGTTGGCCACTGCTGGGGAGGGTAACAATGATCACTCCAAGAGCAAGACATGTAATGGTCTACGTGGTCTCAAAGGTTCCCTGGGTAACTTCTAAGCAACTAAAGCCCTCTCTCACATTTGGAAATAAAGTTCCCACAGTATTATGTCCCAAAACCCCATATTTCCCATAGAAACAGCACGCCAACTCTGAGTTCCTGGACCAAAATTGGCCCCAAAATAGGCCTTGAAACAACTTATAATAGTGTATCAGCAGGTAGTGTTTTCATGAATGTACAGAGATGGTCAGGTTCTGACTCCAGATCCCTGCAGTGTCAGTCGCACTGGTTGATGCTGAAGATGAAGATGGATCAGGGTGTGAATCAGGAGAGTTTGCGTCACTATCAGTTTCGGGTTCAACATCTCCTGAACTTTCACTGCTGTCACTATCTAGAATCCTCACTCTCGCCTGTGTAACTGTGTGTATGTTTTCTTTTTTTCACTGTTTTAGATGTACCCGTGTTCACTGTAGGTGTAACTTTAGCTGGAGCGCGATTAGCTTTTCGTTTTAGCATTTTTAGTTCACTGCTACTATTACACCAATATTCACTCTCGGATCAGCTTCATCGTAATGCTGGCGTAATAACGTAATCACGGCGTGATGTCATCAACCTGCCCGGTCAAAAAATTATAATTAAATAAGTAACGAATCATGGCAGAGTAATGCCAGTGTACCGGCCTTACGGGGATTTGGCATAGACGACCAAGCCGGTGTATCGTCGTTATGGGAACAGATCAAAGACGGGCAAGCCGGTTTTTCGACCATATGGGGTAAGAGGGTTAATGTTCATGAGTCCACCATCAGGAGAACATTGAACAACAATGGTGTGCATGGCAGGGTAGCAGATCACATAGACAAGACATGTGAAGGCTGTTGGAAAACTGTTTTGTGGACGGATGAGAAAAGGAAACCCTGCATTCCAGCATAAGAACCCATCTTATCCCATGTGTGAACCATGCTGGTGGTAGTGTCTTTATATGGGCCTGTTTTGCTGCATCTGTGCCCGGACGTCTTGCCATCATTGATGGAAAAATTAAATCTGAATTATACCAGCGAATTCTAAAATACAATATCAGGACCTCTGTCTTTGATCTGAATCTCAAGAGAAAGTGGGGCATGCAGCAGGACAATGACCCTGAGCAAGCAAGTCATTCTACCAAAGAACGGTTAAAGAAGAATAAAGTTCATGTTTTTGGAATGTCGAAGTCCTGACCTTAATCCAATAGAAATGTTGTAGAAGGACCTGAAGCAAGCGGTTCATGTGTGGAAACACACCAACATCCCAGAGTTGAAGCTGATCTGTACTGAGGAATCAGCTAAGATTCCTCCAAGCCGATGTGCAGGACTGATCAACAGTTATTGCTGCACAAAGGGGTCATACCAGATACTGAAAGCAAAGGTTCACATACTTTTATGTAACAAATAAATCTTGACTCACCATATACCATACACACAGTATACACAGACTGGAGGATTACTTGTACTTCCTACTCCCACTACACCTTGAACCTCATCTACCACACGCTAAACGATGGTGGAAAAGACATGTCAGCCTCTCCACTAGAGTAGCACCTGAACGAGACATTTCATTTTTCTCAACACTGTTCAATGTGCCTGTGTGTGTGCAGTTGGTGGTCTACTGGACTTTAAATGAGGGTGTGTCCCGGCAGTTCGAGTCATTTAGGGAAGGGTTCGAGTCTGTTTTCCCCCTCCACCACCTACAGTACTTCTACCCAGAAGAGGTGAGCTGCACTTGTCCTTTAATTTGTTCCCATCCCATTCCTCTGCCTGCTCCTTCATCTGTTAATCGTGTGCGTGTGTGCGCGCGTGCGTATGCGTGCGTGCCTGTCTCAGCTGGACCAGTTGCTGTGTGGAAGCAAATCAGAGACGTGGGACGTCAAAACGCTGATGGAATGCTGCAGACCGGACCACGGGTATACACACGACAGGTACATACATGTACACCTTTCATCATTTTTTTAAAAATCCAAATGCCCAATGTAGTGTGCCCTTTCGCCTAAAAATGACAATTTGATTGGATTTGTGTATATATATATAATGTAAAATTGTGTGTGTGTTTGTAGTCGGGCGGTGCGCTTCCTCTTTGAGGTGTTGAGTAGTTTTGATGCGGAGCAGCAGAGACTCTTCTTGCAGTTTGTTACCGGGAGCCCGAGACTGCCAGTAGGAGGTGAGAAACGCTGGCTGTTCCGTTTTCTTTTATAGCATCTAGTCCTGGCGCAAGGAAAGCATGGTTATGTGTTTATATCGCCTTAGCTTTGCTCACTCGGATTGTGCTCTACCCGTTATTAGCTCAAACACCAGAGCTTGTGAAGTTCTCTTATGTTTATACTCGTAGTCGTCATCTACTTTTGAGTAATAAATATTGGCTGATGTGAGCTGCACGACAGTAGAAACGTATTGTTTGTTTTATTTCAGTACTAGCATGGCAGTTGGGATGTCTCGCCTGTAGACATACTGTGCTCAGTTTTACGTCTCATCACCCGCTACAGCACAAAACAAACTGTCCTGTAGTCCAGAAGTATAGAGTAGCTTTCATTCTGTTTCTCTGCTGTATTGTGAAGCGCGTTTATTTTTAATCGCCAGGTTTCCGGAGTTTGAATCCTCCTCTGACAATTGTGCGCAAGACGTTTGAGTCAACAGAGAACCCAGACGACTTCCTGCCATCGGTGATGACGTGTGTAAACTACCTGAAGCTTCCGGATTATTCCAGCATCGAGATCATGAGGGAAAAACTGTTAATGGCGGCACGGGAGGGCCAGCAGTCTTTTCACCTGTCTTGATCTCACACATACTCACCCACTCTCTCACTCACACACACACACACACACACAAAGCAAAATGCCTTCTACCAATCTACACGTCATGACTTCCTCCCTTCTTTTGCTTTAGTTCTCCCTTTGTTTTTGATTTTTGTTATTGGTACAGCTCTCATAAAGCAGCTGCTTCCAGAGGGGGTGTGGGGGGAGGGTTGTATGTCTGCTACAGGGGAAAAAAATAAAATGTTACGAGACTTGGAAATGAAATGGCTGCCTCTTCAGAGCAAATTTTGGAGACAAAATGGCCACCTCTTCAGCACAGATCTTGGAAATAAAATGGCCACCTCTTCAGAGCTGATCATGGAAATGAATTGGCGTCCTGTTGAGCAGATCTAATCCGTAATATCGGTAGCCAATTCGTCTGCGAGGAAATGAAATGCGATATTTAAAGAAAATGGGGATGTGTGTGTTTCCTGTCACGGTGGTGAGTGATGTCATCACTGTTTACATCCAGCAGGCAGTGTGTGTGTGTGCGTGCGTGCGCGTGCGTGTCGTGTGTTCTCTTACAGCTCCAAAGATCATTTGTACAGACCAACGTTTTGCTCATTCACATTCTTTATTGTGTTTTACATCTTTCTTTTCCCCCTATATGAAAGTTGCAGTTGGTTCAATGCAGGTAGTGATGAAAGTGTAGGATCTATAATTGTATTATTATTATTATTATAATTATAATTATTGTTCTTGGTTTTTTTTTTAAATCATCAGAAAGAAATGGACTTCTGGCCAACATTTAAAAGCTGCGATTGTCTACTCTGCATTGAAGGTGGATAGAGTAGACCCTTCTTTATTTTCCCGCTCTTATGTGTTTAGGTCATATGGCTCGCAGGGTTAGAACTAATCCTGCCATGTAGCTGAGCGCTTAAAATAAAAAAAGGAAAACTAGTCAATTGGCTGGTCACATTTTAGTGTTTCATGGCCAGATGACATTGCTCAAAAAAAAAAAAAAACATTTATTGAATAAAATTTATATGCCGTTCTCTCACCTAATTTGAGGTGCAACTGTGTTTTTTTTTTTGTTTTGTTTCTTTTTCTTTTTTTTCCCCCCTCTTGCTGTAGTTTATTATTCTGTTTTGTTTGCACTGCTGGCTTGGATTGGAGCGTGGTGGTGTGTGTGCGCTACAGTGTGTTGCCTGCCTGGAGGGGTGGCGTGTTAGCGTTCACTCTCCTCACCCCGAACCTTCATCTGCTGGTTTCTAAGATCTGCAATAATTTACTGCATCAGGTTCTTGTTTTTACCTGGACACATAAATAAAGCAACCGTTTGACTCAGTGTGCAGCCTGTCAGCCCTCCTTCACCCACAACACAAAATACTCCTTATAACACCTGCTTCGGTCCTTTCAGTTGGAACACGTGGATTCATGCTTTCAACATGGGTAGTCCAATATGCCCGGCAACTCGTCAATATGGACGTGGACATGAGGTTTATGCTTACTGGCGTCAGGTTCGGGATTCAGCTAGCTCTAGCACGTAGCCGTTTATTATTTGGAAAATGTCAAAACAAGAACAGAAGAGTTGGAGCTCATGCCCTCAAATATTTTCGATTGGTGTATATTAATATCGGTATTTTAGAACGAGTGCAGTTGCAATGGCTGCATGCTGCTGCTATTAAAAGGGACATTTGTTACATCAGATTCGCACAACTCGATCAGTTTCTTCATCTTTACCAGGATTCATTATGAGAACAAAAGTGGAAAAAGAACCTGGCAACAATGTTTTACATTTAGATTGTAACCTACCAGGTTGATGTCAACACAACCCAAACAAAAAGACAGAAAACCAGTGCTCCCCCTAGTTGTGTTAGTGTGTCGGCGGTCACCAAACACCTTTTCGCTGAGTCCTAAGGTGTGTCAGATACACATGATGATGTGACATAGGTTACCCGTGTGATTCTCATCACCCTTGGTGATTTAGACGGTTGAAACAGAACCCTAATTATGTATGTAACTGGTTCTATGAACACCACCGCCATCATCTAACTGCCGGTGTTCCCTCTTATTCAGAAACCGCTCTGACCTGGTGAGAACTTGGTGACCAATGTTCCAGGGAACAAAGTCCATACAACGATGGTACATCAAATACTATTTCATACAGTCATAGTTTATGGAAGGTCTCTGTTGAAGAAACCTGGTTTATATATATATATAGATAGATAGATAGATATGTTTAAAACATCAATATGTTACAAATGACAATTCAATAAAATGTATATTAATAAACATTGCTGGTCTGTTTTATAAATATTAATGACTAGTGGGAGTGTAAACGCGTATTAAGAAATTCAAGTTCCAGCCACGCCCATTCCTAAAATCAAGCAAATAGACGAACACTGGCTGTAGGATGGGTCCTAGTGAAGAGCTCAATGACTTTAAACGTAGTACCGTCGTACTGTGCCACCTTGGCCACAAGTCAGTTTGTGAAATTTCTTCCGTAGCCAACTGCTAGTGCTATTCTTGTGAAATTGAAGCATCTTCGAGCAACAACGGCTCATGAAGCTGTAGACCACAGAAGCTCATTGTTGCAGCACTCGCTACAGAGTTGGAAGCAACGTCCGTGTAAGTCAGGAGCTATATGAAAGGAGCTTCCATGGCCGAAAAGCTGCACGCAAGACTAGAATCACTGCTGGAGTCGTGAGTCAAATCGCCACTGGATTCTGGAGCAATGGAAACGTTCTCTGGAGTGACGAATCACGCTTCACTATCTAGCACTCTGATGGACAAAGCAGGACTTCGCGAATGCCATGAGAATGCTTACCTACCAGAGTGGGTAGGATAATGGTCTGGGGCTATTTTTCAGGGTTTGGGCTAAATCTCTTCATTCCAGCAATTGATCATGTTCATACGAAAGCCTATTAAGGCATTTTAGACAATTGTATGCTTCCTACTTTGTGTGAAGGCCCTTTCTTGTTCCAGCATGATCGTACCACTACAAAGCAAGGTCCGTAAAGACATGGTTTGATGATCTAGGTGTGGAGGAACTCCAGTGGCTTTCACACAGCCCTAAACTAAAATCTCATTTAGATAAGTATTCAGAGCCTTGCCTAAGGTGATCCAGTCTGAACTGGGTGCACCGTTTGATTTATCTTGAGATGTCTCTACAACTTATCTGGAATCCAACTGTGGTAAATTCAACTGATCAGATGTTTAGAAAGGCACACGTGTGTGTGTGTGTGTGTGTGTGTGTGTGTGTGTGTGTGTGTGTGTTTTTTCACACTGGATGTCGGACC
>JAOUWY010000050.1:11764150-11776455 GCA_025728095.1 Prietella phreatophila | reverse complement strand
TTAATCTCAAGGAGTTTTTATCCTGGTTAAATAAAGGTTTGAATGAATGAATGTGATTGTGCCCTGCGATGGACTGGAACCCTGTCCAGAGTGTACCCCGCCTTGTGCCGGCACTTGGTGTAATCACAGAAATGTGATAAACTGCTTAAAATGGTTGAACCTTTTTGAACAAATTCAGGGTTCTTTGTTTTCATGACTAATATAATTGTTGTTGTTGTTGTTGTTGTTGTGTCATTGTTATAGAAGCTGGCATCTGTGTCTCCTGATCTGCCACGTCTGGTTGAGGGACTTGTTTCTCGGCCACTCAAAGAACATGAAATTCTGCTGCTGAATGGCCTAGAGTCACCTGAAATTTCCCCACATGACCTCACCCACTCACACGTGAGTACCTTTGAAGTTCTTACTAGAAATTAGTAAGCAATGAAATGAGTGTGTGCATTCTGAAGCAATGTTTCACCTCTGCTGCACTCTGATGAGGCATTATTAAAATATTGTTTAGGCCTACCTAATGTAATAAAAGAACAGTTCAAATGTGAGAGCAACAAAGCCATAATTAAAATGTTGACTATCTAACTACAGTGATGCTTGGAAGTTTGTGAACCCTTTAGAACTTTCTGTACTTCTGCATAAATATGACCTAAAACATCATACGTTATGAAATATTGGCTCATTTACCTCAATAAATAAATGACCAAGTATAATATTTTTATTTCACTTGGGTTCGTTTTATCTACTTTTAGGGCTTGTGTGAAAATCTGATGATGTTTTAGGTCATGTTCATGCAGATATAGAAATTTCTAAAGGGTAACTTTCAAGCACCACTGTATAAACATTGATATAAATAACCAAAACAAAATTATGGAACTTCCACAATATAGTTTACAATATTTACCCTTGCCTTGGGCATTTCTTTATATTGTTAAAAGCTTTTGCTAAATATGGTTCCCTCCAAACCTATTGGAACAGCAAGGCCAGTACATTTGTTTGTGCGATGCACCAAAGACTTTTGATTTTGAGATCAAAAGATGGATAATAGATGAGAGTTTAGGACTTCAGCTTTTATTTCATGGTATCTACACTTGTTAAACAGCATAAAACATAGTACCTTTTGTATCAGGTCACCGAATTTTTAGGCAAACAAAAGTATAACAAAAGATAAGATAAATGAAAGTAAATAGCATATCCCTTGCTTGGAATAACTGCATCAAGCCTGCAACTCATTGACATTGACAACATGATTTTACCACAGCCTATTTCAGTTGTTGTTTGTTTTGGTGGGTTTATCCCTTCAGTCTCCTGTGATTGACGTGGCCAGTCTAAAACCTTCCACTTTACCCCCTGATAAAGTCCTTTGTGGACCAGTGAGTTTTGAATCATGAGCAGATCCTTTCTTTTTTTCTGCAAGAGTCTAACAGGACACACCTGGGTAACAAGAAACACCTGTCAGTCACATTTCCATATTTTTGCTTGCCTAAAAAATGGATGGTCTGAATCAAAATGTGCTATGTTCTATATTGTTTACCATATCTACATTTAAATACCAGGAAGGAAAATCTGAAATTCTAAACTCTCTTCTCATATTCATCTTTTGATCGCAAACCTTTATTCTACACCAAAAAATTATTTAACTGGCCTTGCTGTTCTGGTAGTTTTGGAGGGGACTGTAAACAATGCCATAGTGAATATTTCATGTCAGATCAGCTGTTTGGTCCAAGTACATTGCATGCAGCAAAGGACTTTGTGTTATGGTGGGGTTTTTTTTTTTCGTATTTGCCTCATCCCAACTGATAAAAATACATCTAATTATAATTTTGTTTGTTGCAATATGATTACATAATCTAACAATCATGGAACATGACTGCAGTCATTTCAAATAATCATGGTCAGCTAAAATAATTATAGCGATAATGTGATAAGCCATGAAATGAAATTAATGTATGAACACTAAAAAGAAAAGAAGTCTTGCATTTGGGACAGAGCCATAAAATGGCTGATATTCTAAATAGAAAAGAGCTCACGTTTTAGCGTTTCAGTGTGCTATTTTGATTCCATAGAATTGAGCTCAAATCATTTAGCTCTGTGTGTGTGTGTGTGTGTGTGTGTGTGTGTGTGTGTGTGTGTGTGTGTGTGTGTGTGTGTGTGTGTGTGTGCGTGTGCGTGCACATGAATTACAGAGCCAGAGAGCTGCTGATGTGTGTGTGGTTCAGAGTGCCACTGGGCATCGCCCAGTTAAGTCAGACAGCCTCATCCTTCAGATCAACAAGTTCCTGATTGGTCTACAGTCTGGGCAGGAGAGGCAGCGGCGTGTACGATTGGCCAGTCAACGTGTCTGTGATGATGACACAAATCGTTCTGTTTCATCCATAGAGGAGGATTTCCTCACAGCCTCCGAACATCTAGGGGAAGAAAGTGAGGATGACAAAAATGGTGAAGAACACAATTATTCATGTATATTCATGTCTCTGTCTATCCATATACAGTCTCTCTAATTCTGTCTATACATAAATCAAAATAATAAACTCTCAGATTGATCTTTGATTGACATATAAACCACTGGCTTAATGCACATCTTTTCATCTACCTGTCCACATATCTGCCCATCTAGTACCGGTCACTGTCTACATCAAACTTACACTGCCTGATCAAAAAGATCCAAACTCTCACTTACATTTTAAACTGAAAAAACCTCTAGTCCCATCCATGGTGTATTTCCAACTCAACCGCAGTTGCTACCCTAAACCAAATGAGCAAACATCTGTCAGTACACTGTTTGGGTATATATCCATCTGTTCATCTGTCCATCCATCTCTCTGTCTTTTATCTTCTCTCCATTCATCTCTATATTTATATATCTATCATTATTTACTCTATTAAGTCTATTAATCCATCCATTCACCTACAGTTTTATGCAAAGGTTTGGGTACCTCTATCTGCCAAAGGGGGTTTTACTATGTGCTGATTTATAAGGATGTCTTTTGCACATGCCACAATTACTATTTATTCTATTCTTTAATTTCCTCAAATATAAAGCAACTGTACATGTGTACTTGCAGATTTCTTTTTTTATTATTGTTTGCTGCAAATATTGTATTTGCTTATTTTAACAAAACATGCAATATGACCATAGGATGCAGCTGTATCTGCCTGTTTTGGGGTTGTCTGTCCGTCCATACATCTGAGATTCTTGTTAGTGTGCTATCTCAAGAACGAGTGGTTGAATGTTTCTCAGATTTATATGGAATTATCATTGAAATGAGCAGATGAACTGATTATACGTATGTTGGAATTGAGCCAAACAGGGTCAAAGTCACAGCAAGGTCAAATGTCTGAAAGGAATAGACGTATTCCCCGTGGTGTCGAGTTTTGCTTGTTTATCCGTAAACACTGGAATATACATTTTTTGGAAATAGTTAATCTCATCTCATTCTCTCTTGTGAAACCATCCATCCATCATTCATTTTTCCATTCAGCCTTTTCTCAATCAAACCTTCCTTTTTTTTTTCTAAATCACACTAGATCACATTTAAAATCAGTGCATGCCTTACAGTATTAACAACCTTACATTTATATTATATTATATTATATTATATTATATTATATTATATTATATTCTTCATGCAGACACTTTTATCCACAGCAAGTTACAGTCATGGCACAATCTAATCTAAGCCTTAAGTTGTTTCTGGAGCCACTAATACAAGTAGTGCACAATTATTCTGTCATAACGTGCTCTGGACACAAGCCCAAAACCATTTCTTTATACTATCAACACTCTTCTTCAGCCTCCCCCTACTGATCACGACTCTGCAATTTGATGCTTTTGACTTTGCTTTAGCAAAATAAAAAACAAAATCAGCAAAACATTAGTAATACCCACTCTTTCCCCTTGGCAGTTGCTGCCAACGAAATGACAAAACTCTGCTAGACTCTTCAGAGCCTGCTTTCATCTTGGAGCTTATAGTCAAATGTAATTCATCTACATACCAGCTTGATTCTACTTATCACTTTCAGGTCATCTCAGCACCTAAATGTAACTTCATTAACATCTCACTTCTTTCTGATTCCGTTCCTACTACTCTGAATCACTTAGTGTTAAGATTCCATCTTAGTACATTGTTGAACTTTATAACCTTCTTATCACAGCCAAATTATTGGAATTGTTGGTTTGTATCCTGTCAAAACTTTCATAATCAATAACAGTATATTCTAATTACTTCAGTCTTTTTTTTTTTATACTGCAATGTGTGACTGCAATGTGTGAACACTTTATATTGCCTAAGCACAAGCCAGCAATGCTGTTCCAAAGGTATTCCTTAAGAATCAGTCTTTGGCCCTCTCCATTTCACTATTTAATCATGTTGTGCCTTGTTATGTCTTCAGGATTACTGTTGTGCCAATGATACACAAAGCTACACTGAATCTATGTATTTGAGACCAATTCAATTCAGTTTTATTTGTGTAGTGCTTTTAACTATGGACATTATGGACAACTATGGACCCAGAGTAGCTTTACAGAAACATATAAATTCCCGACATAGATTTTAAATGTATGAATTTATCCCTAATGAGCAAGCCAAAAGGGACGGTGGCAAGGAAAAACACCCTGATATGCTATGAGGAAGAAACCTTGAGAGGAACTTAACTCAAAAGGGAACCCATCCTTCTATAAATGAGCTAATACTACATGGTCAGCTAGTGCAGTTGTATAACCAGGAAAATTCATTATAGTCTGTATGGTTGAACTTATCCACTGTTCACGGATGGAGCCTTTAGTGCAAAACTGTTTGTGGCAATTGCAGTCCAACAACATTTTTTTTTTTACCAAATTCAGAAAACACAATTCATTCAATTTTATTTGTATAGCGCTTTTTACAATAGTCATTGTCTCAAAGCAGCTTTACAGAAATAGAAACAAATATAAACAGAGAGAAAAGAAACAGTGAGAAAGAGATATAAAACAGAGAGAAACATAAATAGAATTTATCCCAACTGAGCAAGCCACTGAGTGGCGACGGTGGTGAGGAAAAACTCCCTAAGATGTTTTTGAGGAAGAAACCTTGAGGGGAACCCATCCTCATCTGGGTAACACAGATAATGTGATAGTGTAACAGAAATTTAAGAAATTTATTTAAAACACAGAAATTTTACCCACTGGACGAAAATGGCTAGTTACAAATTCTCTGACATTGTCCTAATGGACCAGTACACTAGGAAGTGGAACGCAACAGAATAGGTGAATATAGGCGGAAACACATTGAGCACTCAGCACCCACAAATAAACAAGGCAGGACACTTAGATACACAAGTGGCAGCATAGAAAAGAAAAGCATACTCTCAACCAGAAAGTAGAAACATCACCAGAAAATTATAATTATAATAACAAAATATTATAAAAGATTGAGGGATAGTGCTTAGGGTCAGTGCAATGAGAATCACACTCTGCCCAGTTGCCACAAGGCAAGACTAATCTATAATTAAACTCTCATGAGGAATAAGACAGGGCGGTGTGTGAAGGTTATCCTCACCTCAGAGCCAGTGCATTATTTATTATAAGATAGAAAGGTCTTCATTGGAGGTTTGGTTATAAGACACTATTATATAAAAGGCTCATGATTGAGAGGCTACAATCACAGTTAGAGAAGGGAGTGAGTCTGTAATAATACTAAACTTGTAGCTTTTTTTTGTTTGTTTGTTTGGGTTTTTTTTTAGCTTGTGCTGTGTCTTGTTTTCCCTTTGGGTTACAGAATTACACAGAATTGCACCTAATTTGGCCTGGATATATAGGGAATGTTTTAATGACGTCTTTCCACATAACAAGGTTATAAGCTTCATAAAATAATCCTTTACTTGTATTGTTAATCTCTTTCCAAAATTAAAACAATATAAAAACATTTATTCTTTAATCTCTATAGATGCAGATGGTGGAGTTGTAGTAGAATCAATCAAGATGCTGAAGACAGAACAAACTAACAAGGAGAATGTGGTGGAAAGAGAAGACAGTGAAGACTCGGATACCCTTTGTGCTTCCTGCAAATCCCACAAAGTTTCCAGAACTTCCAACAGACATGATATCACTCCTAAAAATAGCAAACAAACCAACAAAGAGTCAAATTATGCCTCCAGTCTTGCTGAATCTGTTCTGCAGGATGCTTTTATCTACCTTTCTCAAGATGAGTCATCCTTTCCCACTGAGGCAGCAGTGTCCATCTCCAGCTCTCCAAAAAAATCAACTGAGGAGCCCAATCGAACAAGAACACACTCCTTTGAACTTCCAAAAATTGTGATAGTCCAGAGTCCTGATAACTGCGATGAGCCGTCTGAATGGCCTGAAACACAATCCTTTGGTGTACCTGAAAACCAGGATGTGCAAGAGATGGGAAATCAGGAGCACTTGCACCACAGCTCACCAATTAGACACACAGCTAAGCCTGTGGAGATAGCTTTAGCATGTGCTGCTAGCATCATTGGCACAATTAGCAACCCACAGGTCACAAAACAACTAGTGCTAGAATCGGCAAAGAATGAGGAGGAGAAGGATGAAAAAGAGGACAGAGAGACAGAGCAAAGAGACTATTCATTAGCTTCTGCATTATGTGCCATGTCCCAACTTTCAGAAGCAGTAGATCCAGTAGGTGTAACTGAAGATTCATGTGAATTATCTGCAACATCAGTAGGACTGCTGTCAGCAGCTCAAGCATCCACAGCCATTACTTTACACTGCAATGTAGCAGAAGGATCTAGAATGGACACATTTAGATCCACTGTGGCTGAGATTCTCTTGAAGGAAGCTTTAGAAGTCCTCATCCACAAACAGAGCTACACCAGCATAGCAAACTTCTTGGAGACCACACATAACAAGATTGTGGATGGCATCATGGATCCAAGAAGGTCCTATCAGAACCATTTGGCGGGGGACAGTTTTACTCAAGAGTTAGCAGAGAGTATGTTTAAATATGCACTGGAGAAAGCTATAAAAAGAAAAGAGCTTAGAGGGAAGGATGCCCCCAACATCCACTGCTTCCTCCTGGAGAGTGTAAACAGCCTGCTCTTTGATGTTCTTTGTGCCACATCAAGAAAATTTGGTGACATTTCAAAATGTACCCCAGAGTTATCAGATACGAAAAAGAATGAAGACAGTGAAAAAGAAAATGAAACCACCACCAATCCTGGAGGAGAAGCAATAAGCCAAGTGCACCATTTGACTGAACTCAAACAACCTGAAAATACCAATGAGGTAGAAAAGCTTTCTTTACTTGCAGGAAAAAAGGAAAAAGAGCACAGAGGCATGCAAGCAGAGAAAGAGAATGAATCAAATGTGAATGAGCCCACCAAACATACTCAAAGCAGAACTACTACTGCCACAACCAGGGAAGCTGAAGTCAGGCAACAGATTTTCTCTTTGTCTACAGGAACTCTGGTGATGTCTAAAACAAATCAAAGTGAGTCCAAGACTCCTGTTGCATGTTTTGCTGAAGAATTGGCAACCACTGTGGTCTCTATGGCTACAGAGCTGGCAGCAATATGTCTGGAAAATTCGAGTGGCAAACAACCCTGGTTTTGTGCCCTGAAGACAGGATCTGAAGGGTCCGAGGGGCTCCTGGTGCCCTGCCGCACAGTTGCACCTTTCCGGAGAAAAGAGACACAAAATGGAGTGGTGATTGCCAAAAAGCACCGTGCGCCTCGCCTCAGTGAAATCAAACGCAAAACCGAGGAGCAACCTGAGCTCATGGAGCGACTGGTGAACCGTGTAGTTGATGAAACAGTCAATCTTGATGATCCAGCAATCTCAGACCCTTTTGCACTTTTTGCCTCAGAGGTCACAGCCAGGATAATGAGCTGTCCTGAACTCAATGTAGTGGACACATCCAAACCAGGCCAGTCATCTCGCAGCCGGCTGCAATGTGAGAGATGGAGCAGTCGTGGAAAAGCCTCCAGCTACGAAAGTATCCCTGAGGAAGAAGCAGATACTTCTGGAGCACCCAAGACCCTAGATCCAGGAAGCAGACTGGGTCACAACCTGAGTCGGGGAAGCTCAATATCTAAACAGTCCAGCTGTGAGAGCATTACTGATGAGTTTTCTTGTTTCATGGTGAACCAGATGGAGACAGAAGGCAGAGGGTTTGAGCTACTGCTGGACTATTATGCTGGGAAAAATGCTAGCAGCATCCTAGCAGCTGCTGTTCAACAGGTGACAAGCAAGAAAAATGGTCACCTCAATGTCACCTCAATGTCGGCTTGCCTGTCCAAACAGTCTAGCACAGAAAGCATTACTGAGGAATTTTATCGCTACATGCTCAAAGATCTGGACAAGGAGAATAAAGATTACAGGATAACTAAGACCAAAGATTGGAGCAACAGCCTTTTGCCTCCACCCTCCAGAACCCCCTTCTGCATCCGTCAATCATCTGTTCCGGACAGACGATCATCTGACTCAAGGCTAACTGTAAACTCTCCCATTAAGGCCAACTCGTTTGATGGATTTGCTCGAAATGTGCATGGTGACTCTCTCAACATTTATCCATCCAACTCTGTGTCATCCACAGGATTATGTAAATCCGATTCCTGTTTATACCAGCGTGGCCAGACAGACCATATTACAGACATGCTCATTCATGAGACCTGGGCCAACTCTATCGAGTCTCTGATGCGTAAAAACAAAATAATATCTGAACCCTCAGAGGACAGCACAGAGCAGGACTCCTCTGAATCTCAACCACATGTCCAGCTCTTTGCTAATCGACTAGCCACAGACATTGTTGAGAGCGGCAAGTCACTTATTGGATGCCAACAGGAAGTAATGGCTAGTCCTGCTTCAGTTGGTGAGAGGAGGCGGGGGTTTATGCAGTCTTGCTCAGGAATTGTCCAAATGTGTTCCCAGCAAGAGAGTGCAAATTGTGGACAGAGGGAGGTTCCTTTGATTCACATTGAGCCAGATCAAAAAGATGAAGGGTCTGAACACATGGAGTGCAATAATCGCTTCATCAGAGATTCCAATGCCAATGTTCAACCTCAAAGTAGCAGGGAAAAAGTAATGTCAATCCAGAACAGGTAAAAGAAAGCACAAAGACACTTTTCAAAGGTTATGTTCCCAATCAGACAATTTCAAGAGCAACAGATGAGCTTGTCACAAGCTTTTAAATTGCAGAAGCTCAAACACAAAGGTAACTTTTCAGTGTATCAGAGCAGCTTTGATCTGCTTGAGAGAGAAGAAGCAACAGAGATAGATTTTCTTAAGAATAAAATTGCTGACCATTTCCTTTACTACCTCCAGTGGCTTGGAACTTGCACACTGAATAGTAATAGGCAGCACACAAAAACAAACACTGCAGTGAGTACACATTATTTAAATGCCCTCTTGTTATTTGTTATAGTAATCATATATAAGATGAGGGCTGTAACAGTAATGTGTTTACTGTGACAGCTCTGCATTAGATTTTTTAAGGTCGTAGATACTTCATAAACTTTATGACTGGACCTGTTATTTTACAGTAGTATACACGCTCACACAAAAGTCCAATCCTGAATGACATGTGCCATTGACAAGTTGCACTTTTTTACATTTCTGCTTTGTTGAATTCAAACCTCTTAATTGAAATTCTAGGTTAAGTGAAATATCACTGTAAAAAAATAAATAAAACCTGACCACCACACCCATGTGTGGTTCTACCCCAAACTGTATTGTATAGAATTCTATATATTCTATACAGAATATCTTTATATGCTGTACCCCACTGATCACCTTTAGGATAAACTCGAACATCAACTACACCACAGGCCTCCTTGCCCAAAATCAGTGCCTGACCTCAGTATTGGTCTTGTGATTGAATGGGCCAATCGCTGAGCAGCCACACTCCAAAATCTAGTGGAAAGCCTTCCCAGAAGCCAGGATTAAATTTGGAATAGGATGTTAGCACACATAGGTCTGAAGGTCAGGTGTCCACAAAATTTGACCATAGTATAAGGAAGATACCATATATTACCTGATATAAATTGATTGTGCTTCAACTGATTTGTTCTTGCATTATACTGTATATAACTATATGATTATATGTAACTATGTTGTTATTTCTGCTGAACAGTGCACTTCCTTGATAAATGGACACTTGTTAGGGACATTAAGGGGGCAGTTTGCAATAGCTGGACAACTGGTATTAGCAAATATAGTGACTGTGATTTCTGCCATGTAACACACAGTGGTTTTACCATCTACACTTTTGCACCACCAGGGACAACAGCAACAGGACATCCACAGCACCCTCTACTTGTGTGGCAGGGACTTGTCGCTCTCTCAGCACTAGCAGTGATGAAAGTGGCTCAGGTGGTTGGGCTCAAGTTGCCCCTGATGAAGATCCACAAGAGGAAACCACTTGTAGTTTTATTCATCTAACTGAAGGGTCAGTTTTTCTACTTGCACTAAATGTGAATAGTAACTGTGGTGTTGAATGGGCATTACAAGGCTCCATTTGGTATGCTTAATGCTAAACATTGTAATTGGGCCTCTATTAAAGCTATGAGTGTTTAAATTCTGATGCTATCTGTGATGTTGTAATGCAATTCCAAGCGTGCTTCATTTGGCGCTCCACTAAAGCTATTATAATGCTAATCCTGATGTTGAGCAGTTTGCTCATTTACTCCATCTGGTTTTCCATTATAATAACATGCACTAAGTAGCTAATGATAACCATAGTGTTGAAGAGCCTATCTAAGGCGACTTGATTTCACTCTCATTTGAAGCTACATGTGCTAAATGTTAATTCCAACAATGGTATTCTGGGGCCATTTAAAGATTGCTCCATTTGGCTCCCCATTAAATCTACATGGGCTAAATATTCATCTGTGGTGTTTGTGAAGCATTTTAAAAGCTTCTCCATTTGACTGTTAATTAAAGCACAAATTATGCTAACTGTGGTTTTCTGGAGCTAGCCGTACTATATCTGCCCAGCAAATGTGTACATTCAGTGAGATTTTAGTGCATTCTTAATATCCCAAAGTACTAAAACCAACAAAAAATGGAATGGAGACTCCTGAACACTGCACCCTGCTTAACACTGTGAAAGAGAGGAGCCATTGATATGAGAGCTGCTTTTTTACTTCTTTTAGGTGTGTGAATGTCACTACAGTATTGTAAATGAATAAGGGCATTCAAAATACATTAAACCTGGATCATTTCAGGTACATGCACACGGCTTTTTTCGTATCAAAGTTTCTACTATCGCATGTTAAAGTAATTGTTTCTGTTAAGATTTTAATTTGCATTAAGACTCCGTTCATTTACCTGAGGGGGTCTGATCGGTCCTGTGAGGACGTGCACTGATAGAGAAGCGATCCATGCAGCCTGTAGGTATCAACATTGCACGACCACATGCAGAATATTCCCACTACGCTTATGTGCTGAACTCGCATTTATGTGCAAAACTCGCTTTCGTAGGCTTTTAAGTGGAAAAAACATAGAACCCCTCTTCATTTCCTGAGAAAATAGAGTCAGTTTGAACGGGAATGCCGTGCCCCCTTGAAACTCACTCACTCCTCACTCAGTCACTCTTTGTGTCAATGTGCACAGTCTCAAATGACTTCATTCTGTTTTCTTGGTCTTCTATCAAACACCACTGTCCACACTTCTCAGATCTCGGTTTAATCTATATTTATTCATTTCTACCATCACATCCAATTTTCTAGCAGTAATTCTTTCCTTCTAATGCAGTGTAGCCGGAGGCATCAGCTTTTCCGTTCTTCAAAGTAGCAACAAATCACACATGAGGGAAAATGCATAAACACCCATTTTTGCCAGACGCACGTACACACACGTTTTTATCCAAATGATTAACGTTGTGTCAAATTTCAACCCCAAATGGGACCCACATCACACACATTTGGTGCATTAAACCTTACTCATGGTGTATGAAACCTTGAGTGTGAGGGTGCAAAAGTGAAAAATTAAAACAGTCCACAAGACCATTAACATCCCAGAGTTGAAGCTGTCCTGTACTGAGGAATGGGCTAAAATTCCTCCATGCCGATGTACAGAACTTATCAACAGTTACTAGAAACATTTAGTTGCAGTTATTGCTGCACAAGGGGGTGACACCAGATATTGAAAGCAAAGGTTCACATACTTTTATCACTCACTGATATGTAATATTGGATCATTTTCCTCGATAAAAAAGTGACCAAGTATAATACAGTGAGGGGGAAAAAGTATTTGATCCCCTGCTGATTTTGTACATTTGTCCACTGACAAAGAAATTATCAGTCTATAATTTTAATGGTAGGTTTATTTGAACAGTGAGAGACAGAATAACAACAAA
>JAOUWY010000050.1:11590774-11601949 GCA_025728095.1 Prietella phreatophila | reverse complement strand
ACTCAATTAATGGATCTTGTATAGTAGCACTACTTGTATTGTTCTCTGCTTGATATATCGCTTTGCTTATTGTAAGTTGCTTTGGATAAAAGCGTCTGCCAAGTGAATAAATGTAAATGTAAATGTACTCATTGGATTGACCAACACACAGTACTATGGGAAAGTCCAAGGAGCACAGTGCAGATCTGAAAAATAGGATGGTGATTTACAAAAGTCAGGAATGTCTCTTGGAGAAATTTCTAACCAATTGCAGATTCCAAGATCATCAACAAACAATTGCAGATCATTCAAACAATTGTACAAGTTATTGGGAAGTGTAGCCACTTTGCAAAGGTCTGGAAGAAGACCCAGACTGTCACCCTCAGCTGAGAGGAAATTGACCATATGAACAAAGAAAAAGCCTTCTGGAGAAAAACTTTATGGTCAGATGTGACAAAGATTGAGTGGTTTGGTCACAATGACCAGAAGTATGTTTGGAGGAGTAAAGGTGAGGCATTCCCAAGAATACTGTACCAACTGTTAAGCATGGTGGTGGTAGTGTAACGGGTATGGAAAATACTCCGTCAATTTAACGTGTAGAATTACACAAAAAGGAGATGTGTACCCAGTGTGACTGTCTGTTTGTGTGAGTGCTTTTCCTTTTGGTTGTCGTGATGCCATTGGTTTGTGTAATTTCCTGTTTTGGCTCCTCCTCTTCCCTTTTGTGTTATGTTTGAATGGGAGAGAGAGGAGAGATAAGAGAGAGAATAAACAAAGAGTCGACCTAGTTGCTGTCCTCCTGTTTCTTTGACTAAATAAAACACACAACTCAGACTACAACCAGTTACAGCAGCATTATGCTCTGGGGCTTTTTTTTTTTTTGCTGCCAGTGGAACTGGTGCATTGCACAAAGTGGATGGAATATTGAAGAAGGAGAACTACCTTAGAATTATTCAGCATAATCTCAAACCATCAGCCAGATGGTTCAAACTTGGACACAATTGGGTGTTCCAGCAGGACAATGACCCCAAACACACATCAAGGCTGGTTGTGGAATGGATAAAACAGGCCAACATTAAGCTTTTGGAATGGCCTTCCCAAAGTCCCGATCTCAACCCTATCGAAAATGTCTGGACTGTGCTGAAAAGTTGAGTCAGAGCCAGGAAACCAACAAATGTCATAAGGAATCATATACTTTCCATGGCTCTGTAACAGCTAAATCCATACAGGGATAGCTTAGTTGTGTCCCCACTTGGCAAGCGACACCAAGCTAGCCTAGTTAGAAAAGTTTAATATTTTATCATTCTGGTAATCCTACAAACAGTGACAACACCCGAGGCAAGTTTTATGATAAATTCAACTTTTTCTGATCATGTCATACATTGACGTGCACTAAAATTACAGAAAGAACCGAGTTTCACTTTGTCGTGTATTTTTGAAGATTTCTAGGATTTGAAATTAACGTGAACGTAAACTAATTAGTAATCTGAGTACTTTTTACATGCAGCAATCAGGAATGTAATCAAATTACAATTTAAAAGTAATAATTAGTCATCTGTCTTGGATTACTTTTTTTTGAGTAACTTAGTAACCCAACACTGGAACTCAAACATGAGAAACCACAAGAAACCATATTTCATAATCATATAGAGAAACATAACCCCTGAGATCACCCATGACAACTTTCATAATACCTCTGTCTTGTTTGGAAAAATGTGAACAATATCTTAACAACCATTGGATAATAGAAAATGAATGGTGTTCTTTAATAAATCTTGTGGCAGAGCTATACTTCAAGTCATACATAAGTTGGTCTTTATAAAAGTCAAATTGGAAGTTTAATAAAAGGAACAGTTATTTCAGGCGTGTTTTCATTTTATATTATAGTACTTGTAGAAGATTTGCTGCCATCATGTGTCTCACAGAACTGTGTTTGAAATGGAGTCTGACTTAAATAACGAAGTTTTCACTGAGATTTTATTGGCACAGAGGGAGCTCTTTGTCAAGGAGTAGTAATATATGGTTTTTGCACTAGTGGTCAAGTAAAATGACACAATTCAAATTAGTTGAAATTGGGCAAAATAACACCTTTTTCTTGTGGCTCTGTAGAACTTATATTATTTACTGCTGATTATACTGCGTATCTTTATATGACTTGATTTGTTTTCAGATTCAGACAGAGAATTGGAGGACAACCAATCTAATCCACCTGTGAGTTCACACATCTATTATTTTTTTAGCCATTATGTCACATTTGTTGCACCATACTGCTAGTAAAGTGTGATCATAATACATACATAATAACTATTATTCGCTTTAGCTGTCATGCCACAACACATAAAGATATATGCTTCATATAATCCATATACAATCATCTGTTCTCAAGTACTCTGTACTGAAGTCAGCTATTAGGAATATTTCGGTTCCACTCTTGTATCTAACATGGCTGAGCAACATTCAGTATTCTGTTTTGTTTAGAAACTGGAATAGAACAAAAATACTGTCTGGCTTGTGATCCACAAGTATTATACAAGAACATGTATTCTTTGTTACGACTTTGTATGAGCAGGTAAAAGACAGAAGACAGTCACCTCCATTGGATAGACCTCGCTCTGTTCCTCAAATCAGCCAGCATCTCTGCATCTCCACAGAACATCAGGACAGCCCAGAAAGAGTTGTGAGTGCCAGTTATAAGAGTCTCAAATTCTACTATAACTAAATATTAACACAGCATTTTAATAAGAAACTGAGCAAATTAGTGACAAAAGTTTAAGTCATTGAAGGTATAATGATTATGTCGGCTAATTCTCACACTAGTACAGGTAAATTTATACATGCTGCCTTTCCATCTTCACTAAAACAGTTTTTGACAACCAACTATGCATCTCTGCAAAACCACTCTTTAAAGTGAATAAATTAGAAAATGCCATTTTAACATTGCAATGGGAATAAGGTAAAAACGTAGCTTTTTGAAAACGCTGATGTATGATTGTCATGTGACCTCCACAATTTGAAGACCGCTCAACTTATTTGGAGACAGTTTTCTGTATTGCATTTTAATTTCACAATTGACTGCTTTGTATAGAATATGAGTGACACTCAGTACATTTACATGGACAACATTAATCCGATATTAACACAATGAGGACAATAATCTGATTAAGAAACTACCATGTAAACAGAGATTTCTGATGACCTTAATCTGACTAAGGTCATACCCGAAGTAAACACGAATCAAATTAAGACATGTATCACACTATTTAATCACACTATTAATGTTGTGTGGGAGTTCTCAACACATTGTGCGACAGGACACATACACACATGGCAGTGCTAAACTGGTTGATGGCAAACAAGAGAACACGGCTGTGTCCCAAACCACCAACTTACCTTCTGTATAGTAGGTGTAAATCATGTACTTTAGCTAATATATATTAGGTATATACGTGGTTTGGGACGCAGCCCACGGCTTCAAGCAGTCGTCTATTTGCATGTACAGCATGATAAATAATTAACTGCACTTGAAGCTTCCGTAAAACAACAAACGAAACATCCAAAACTGTATACGGTTCCATAACGAAGATGAACTGTATGTTGATACGTGAAATTCTGGAGGGAACATCGGATGGTGTGGCGTGGTGATGTAATGATGTGTGCCGTTAATTGATCTATGACCTATAACATGTAAAACGGGAACATGAAAGGAATAGTCTAAAAGCAGCTCATGTAAACACCTTAATCACAATATTGTCTTATTCAGAATAAGGTCAATAATTAGATTACTGCAGTCCATGTAAACGTAGTCACTGTGGCATGCAAGAAAGCATTTTTAAAGTTGTCAAAACAAATAAAAATGGCAGATATTATGTTAAGGTCATAGGCACCCAGTGCTTATGCCCAACATCTCTTTTTAATTCATTGTAGATGTGATACTTTGAGGAAACTGACTGAAAATGCTAGTTTGATCAAAGCATAACACTTTCAAAATTTCATGTGCCAGTGTGGACCAGGCCCAAGACTTACCAGTTCATTCACAAGAACACTTAGAATACTGTACAACCTTTTTCAGGTTCAAAAGGAGAAACTTCGTGCAGTACTAAAACAAGTTCTAAGTAGAAAAAGAAGCCAGCTGAAACAGAGTCACTCAAATCTCACAAGCATGGATCCTTCAAAGGAGAGGAGTGAGTCTGAGGTAAGCTAGAACCATAAATATTCACAGTTAGTGCATGATTAATTTCTCACAACAGTGCAACAAGTTGGAAGACTAAATGCAAAAGGGTCAGAATTATCCCATAAGAGAGTCTGACGTCAACATTTAATAGGTAGTTCAGCCTGGTGTAGTACAAGTACAGTTAATCTGAGGTTGAGCTCACAAGGGAAGTGAATTGCAAGTGGTATAATTGTTATACCATTAGAAACAAAACTAGATATACTGAATACCTTAGGTGAGTGTACTCAGTTGTTCATATTTAGGACAAAACTAGATACTTTAAGTATAAGAAATGTATCAAAAACTTTTCATTACATTAATTTTGAAAACGGTTTCATTACAGATTTTGAATAGGGTTATAGGTTATTAGGTGAAGGAGTAACCATCAGAGCAATTTTCATTCAGAACTAGGGGAGTTGTGTGCTGGTTTTCTTAGCTGAGTGTAGCATATAAAAGGCCCCCCCCACTACATACAGTCAGGTCCATAAGTATTTGGACACGGACAAAACTTTTGTCATTTTCTCTGTGTACACTTGTACCTGGTAACTGAGACTGGTAAGTCCCTTTGCAATTGAATGAAGTATACATTTTGTGTCATTATTAGAGATGTACCAATACAACGTTTCTCAGCCGATACCAATAACCGATTATTCAGAATAATGTCAGCCGATACCAATAACCGAAACCGATAGTTCTGCCTTTTATGCCTTCTTTTAAATTAATAATAATTAATTCCACGATTCTGAAAAAAATGCAAATAAAAACTTGATTCTCTCGGTGCCTCTCTCATCTGTGCATCTCTAGTCATTATCCATCTGTAATGTGAAACGCTGTCCGATCAATTTTGCAACATTTGACTAAATCTAAGCAGAAGCTACAGCTCTATGCATTCAGAATTCATCCTGCTACTTCTATTAGGTCCCTTTCCAGAACCTTCACGCTAACCGTTCCTCAGTGGTGGAATGCACTTCCAATGTCAATCCGGACCACAGAATCTCTCACTATCTTCAAAAAACAGCCAAAAACCCACCTCTTCTGTGAATACCTAACCAACTCATAAAAATAAATAAATAATAATAATAATAATAAAAAAAAACGCACTTACACCTCTACTCTGTGCACTTTGCTTCCTCTGTAAGTCAATTAATGGATCTTGTTTAGTAGGACTACTTGTATTGTTCTCTTATATCACTTTGCTTATTTGTAAGTCGCTTTGGATAAAAGCCTTTGCCAAGTGAATAAATGTAAATGTAATGTATTAACAGTCACATCATCAATAAACACCAGTGACCCAGTTCCATTGGCAGCCACGCATGCTCATACCATAACACTGTCTGGGAATGTTTGATAGGTGATGTAGAATGCTTTAGATCATGGGCCCTTCAATTCCTTTTCCATACTTTTCCCATCATTCTGGTGCAAGTAAATCTTGCATCAGAACTGCTCAGGCATATTTTAGAGGTTTTTTAGCCAAGTCAAATTTGGCCTTTCTCTTCTTGAGTGTTACCACTGGTTTGTATCTTGACGTACACCATCTGTATTTACATTCATGAATGTGTCTCATGATTGTAGACTTGATTGTATGCCTACCTCCTCCAGAGTGTTCTTGACTTGGCTAGATGTTGTGAAGAGGTTTTTTCTTCAACAAGGAAATAATTCTGCAATCATCAAGATAACTTTAGTTATCTTCTGTGGATTTCAGACCTGTTGGTGCTGCTGAGCTCACTAGTGCGTTCCTTCTTTTTACGAATGTACCAAATTGGTGATTTTGCCACAAGTTTCTTCTATCTCTCTGATAGGTCTTTTTTGTTTTTTTTCAGTCTAATGATGACCTCCTTCAGTTACATCGACACCTCTTTGGACCACATATTGAGTGTTCCCATAAACATTTACCAAATTAAAATTCAATGCTTAGAATCAACTCCAGAACCTGTATCTCCTTAATTTCTCATGATATAATGAGGAAACAGGCCACACCAGGCCATGAAACTGCTTATCAAGCAATTGTCCAATTACTTTTGAGCCTGTGAAAATGGAGGGCCTCTGTAAAAAAAAAAAAAAATGGCTGTAATTCCTAAAAGGTTAATGCAATATTTTTGATAAACCCCTTGAATTAAAGCTGAAAGTCTACACTTCAGTCAGGGGAATTTTATAGGATTTGAAAACATCATGGGCTAATGTCTTAAAAAGCATGTATGATACAATTTGTCATCTTTTTCATCTCTGTCAGTGCTTGAAGTTAGAAAAAAACAGGTGGCAGTAGTCTATTTGTTTGCTTGTTGGCAATGTATATACAGTCATGTGAAAAAATAAATGTCTCTTGTGCAGAATGACAACAAAACTGCAGTTTGCAAACTCTGTAATCTCTGCATAACGAATTGTAACTGGAGGCGGATGCAGGTGCAGATCAAAGTCTTTATTCAGCACAAAACTCAAAACCAAAGTAAACTCGGTCTTCATCGAGAAACGTGGCATATAACAATATCCTTTGAGGCATGGAAACAAACGATACGACCGCTACAAATCCTATAAATACTGAGCAACATGCTCAGTAAATAAGGCGTTTTTATCCAAAACATAATCAAACTCAAAACAAACACCTGTGGTAAATTAAAGTCGCTAACGCTCAGTCAGGAAGTGAGCGAAACACAACAATGTCATGTGACTCGTCTGGAGCCAAGCCACAGTGCCATCTGCTGGCCGTATCGTAACACTCTGCACTGCTAACATTTGAGAGTCGTCACCCCTCCCCGCTCTGAATTAAAGGGCCAGTAGACCATAAATTTAAGTGACTGACAAAAATTTTTTATATATTGCACAGAAAAGTATTTGTAGAGTAGTATATTTGACATACAGTTAATGTTAATATATTACCAGTTTGATGACAGTGATGAAGTTGAAATGCTTTTGTTTGTGATGAGTGAACGTGAGACTAACAGGAGGTTTAAAAAAAAAAAAATCAGTCAATTAATTCTGTTAATATGAATTAATAACATTCATTAAGTTAAGAAATCTTACTTCAATCTTCAGAATTTAGTTCATGTGTTAATGTTAATTTGTTTGTAACAGTTACTGTGAAACAACTTGTTGAAATGGAGAGAATAAAGTTTTCATTTGCATTTCTTTCATAATTGTGGAATTAATTATTATTCATTTAAAAGAATTCATGAAAAGCAGTATTGACAGTATCGGTATTGGCCATCGGTATCGGCCGATATCAGTCTGAATAATCCGTTATTGGTATCGGCTGAGAAATTTAGTATCGGTGCATCTCTAATAGATACTGTTTCAAAGATGATCAAATGATTGTTTCTCCAAATATTTCAAAAAAGCCAACCATTTCTAAGGGGTGTACTGTATAATTTTTGTAATGAATTTTAAAAATCTTTACATAAGCAGGAGAAGAGCCATCTAACAGAGGTAGTGGAGGTGGTGGTAGAGACAGACGCTGAGGTAGGAGCCAGTGGCTACAGTGTTGTGGGTGGAGGAACAAAGGGGATCTTTATCAAAGATGTCTTGAAAGACTCACCTGCAGAAAAACATCTCAGCCTACAGAAAGGTGAGACCTTAATATTCAGTTCCACAATTTGTAGTAGCACTTCTTCAACTTTTCAAGATGTTTCTTTATAAGCTCTATATAATATCCCATACATTCTATCCTAAAATGACTTCAATGTTATGTTTGTGCATTTATGCACTGCCGAAATCCTTATTTGTTTGTTTATTTACTTATAGATTTAAAGTAAAGAGTTTGGCTGCATTTTGATTGATCTCTGAATGTTTGAATAATGATGTGCTTCTATAGGAGATCAGCTGCTGAGTGCCAGGGTGTATTTTGACAATGTGAAATATGAAGATGCTCTGAAGATCCTCCAGTGTGCAGAACCTTATAAAGTGTCATTCCTCTTGAAGAGGACTGTGGCTCAAACTGAAGTCACTGGTCATTTAGATGCACCGCATATTGAGCAAAAAGGACCTAAGGCTAAGATGCAAAAAATGGTATAATATACTGTCTAAAAAACAGGGTTTTTTTTTTCTCAATGTTACTTGTATATTTTACTTATAGCACTTCTACCTAATATACAGACATAAGGGCACCTGTTTATACAATATGTTTCCTTTCAGAGTGTGAGAAGTGTGAAACAATTCAAAGCCAAGAAGAAAAGAGGAGGACGATTTGGACTGAAAAGGCTAAAAGAGAAAAATAGAACAAGAGCTGAAGCAGAAATGGACCGTGAGGGACCATCAGGTAGATTGGAATTTACTCCAGTTGATGTAGAGTTTGCACTCCCAAAGTTTAAATTGAAAAAACATGCAAAAAACACTGCAGAGTATTCTGGACATTTAGAAACTATAAAGCTTAATGATGAGGAGAAAAGAAAGATTAAATTTCCAAAGAGTAAAATAAAATCATCCACAGAAGGTACAGAACTTTCAATACCAAAAGGAGAAACAGAAATGCAAAAAGACAAAGGAAAAAACTCACAAATGAAAGATATTAATGAATGTGTGCAAGGAAAGAAAATCAGCATGGCAACTGACATATCAGTACCAAATCTAAATGTAGACACAAAACAAAGACCTGAAGATGAGGCTGATGGATTTATGGCTAAAGGGGCAAATGTGCTGTTTATTAACGTTGAAGGCTCTGGTGTCAAATGTGGGGACATTAGGATGCCATCCACTGAGATATCATTATTAAAAAGTAAAGATGAAAGAGAAATTGTCCTAGAAAGACATTGTGGAAAAGAAGAAAAGATTCAAGTGCCTAATCTTGACATTTCCATGCCAGAAATGAAATTACCTGAAGCTGATTTTAACATACATGGGCCTGAGATCAACAATGACAATTTTCATGTGCCAGATATTGACATCTCACTGCCCAAAAGGAAAGTTAAAAATGTTGACCTAAAAGGTGAGGACAGTAAAGGGGGGAAGTATCAAATTCCTAAGACTGATATTTCCTTACCAACAATGAAGTTACCTGAGGGGAATATTAAGGTGCAAGGCCCTGATGTGAAAAAAGGTCATGTTGGAATGTATTCTATGGACATATCATTACCAAAAGGGATGGCAAAAGGAGAAATTGACTTTGAAGGACACTCTGGAAAAGCAGGTAAAGGTGACTTGTCAAAGCTTGACATTTCCTTACCAAAAGGAACACCACCCAAGGTTGACATCAGTGTTGAGGGTCCTGAGATCAAGGGAAGAAAGTATCATATGCCAGATATTGACATCTCACTGCCAAAAGTAAAAGGGGGTGTTGATCTCAATGGTGAGACAGATAAAGGAGGACAGATTCAACTGCCAAAGGTTGATCTTTCACTACCAAGAATGAAGTTACCAGAGGGTAAGATTAATGTGGAAGGCCCTGATATCGAAGTTGGGAAAACTGACATTCCATCAATTGACATTTCATTATCAAAAGGGAAAGTTGACATGCCATCCATTGATGTTTCATTACCAAAAGGGATGGCTAAAGGAGAAATTGACATTGATGGACTGTATGGAAAAGGAGGAAACATTGACTTACCAAATCTTGACATTTCCTTACCAAAAGTAAAACCAACCAAGGTTGATATAAGTGTTGAAGATCCTGATATCAAGGGCAGAAAGCTTCACATACCAGATATTGACATCTCTATACCAAAAGTAAATGTAAAAGGGGGTGCTAAACTTGAAGGAGAGGATGGTAAAGGGGGGAAGTTTAATATGCCCAATGTTGATTTTTCTCTACCAAGAGTGAAGTTACCCAAGGGAAAGATTAATGTGGAAGGCCTTGATGTCAAAGTGGAGAAAATTTATATGCCGTCAATTGACATTTCATTACCAAAAGGTAAGGCTAGAGAAGAAATTGATATAGAAAGACCATCTAGAAATCAAGGAATGATTGATTTACCAAAGATGGACATTTCCTTGCCAATAGTAAAACCCCCTGACCTTGGTATCAGAGTGGAGGGTCCAGAGATCAAAGGTGGAAAGTGTCACATGCAAGATATTGACTTCTCACTAGTAAAAGTAAAAGGGGGTGTTGATGTCAAAGGTGAGGCAGATAAAGGAGGGAGGTTTCAACTGCCAAAGGTTGATCTTTCACTACCAAGAATGAAGTTACCAGAGGGTAAGATTAATGTGGAAGGCCCTGATATCGAAGTTGGGAAAATTGACATGCCATCAATTGACATTTCATTACCAAAAGGGAAAGTTGACTTGCGATCCATTGACATTTCATTACCAAAAGGGAAGGCTAAAGGAGAAATTGGCATTGATGGACTGTCTGGAAAAGGAGGAAAGATTGACTTACCAAATCTTGACATTTCCTTACCAAAAGTAAAACCTGGTGAGCTTGATGTCAGTGTTGAGGGTCGAGAGATGAAGGGTGACAAATTCCTTGTGCCAGATATTGACATCTCACTGCCAAAAGTAAAAGTAAAAGGGGGTGTTGATGTCAAAGGTGAGGCAGATAAAGGAGGACGGTTTCAACTGCCAAAGGTTGATCTTTTACTACCAAGAATGAAGTTACCAGAGGGTCAGATTAATGTGGAAGGCCCTGATATCAATGTTGGGAAATTTGACATGCCGTCAATTGACATTTCATTACCAAAAGGGAAGGCTAAAGGAAGACTGTCTGGAAATCAAGGAACGATTGATTTACCAAAGATGGACATTTCCTTACCAATAGTAAAACCCCCTGACCTTGATATCAGAGTGGAGGGTCCAGAGATCAAGGGTGGAAAGTTTCACATGCCTGATATTGACTTCTCACTGCCAAAAGCAAAAGTAAAAGGGGGTGCCGATCTTGAAGGCGGGGATGGTAAAGGGGGGAAGTTTAAAATGCCAAAGGTTGATCTTTCACTGCCAAAAATGAAGTTACCTGAGGGTAAGATTAATGTGGAAGGCCCTGATATCAACGTTGGGAAATTTGACATGCCGTCAATTGACATTTCATTACCAAAAGGGAAGGCTAAAGGAGAAATTGATATAGAAAG
>JAOUWY010000050.1:11533380-11547430 GCA_025728095.1 Prietella phreatophila | reverse complement strand
TCTCTCTCTCTCTCTCTCTCTCTCTCTCTCTCTCTCTCTCTCTCTCTCTCTCTCTCTCTCTCTCTCTCTCTCCATACGTGGGGTAGGTTATAAAGCTAGGCCTTTCTGTGAACCAGGAATGTCGTTTTTTTTACATGAGACCTTCTCGTTTGACGGGGTAGCCGGGTTTGAAAATGCTAAAACGTTACTTGTGGTTGAGATGCATAAAATAACCCCATATTTCAGTTCGTGAAGCCTGTAGTTTTCAGAACTGTATAGTACAGAATGAGTTTCTTGTTCAGGATGAACAAGTAGCTGCATTTGTGCCTTTTCTGCTGCCTGGTGACATTCTTTAAAATTCCTACATCAAACCTTTTGTTTAAAACAAAAAAAACCAAACATCATGAACGAAAAAACATACTTAGCACAGTAACATTTGATAAAGAACAGCTGATGCCTAATTCACAGCCTGTTATTTTTGTGCTTGACTTTACACATACATCAATCAGCCAGAACATTAAAACCGCCTGCCTAATATTGTGTCGGTCCCTCTTGTGCTGTTAAAACAGCTCTGAACCATCAAGGCATGAGCTCCACAAGACCTCTGAAGGTGTACTGTTGTTTCTGGCACCAAGATGTTGATGCCAGATACAGATCCTTTAATTCTTGTAAGTTGTGTGGTGGGGCCTCCATGGATCGGACTTGTTTGTGCAGTACATCCCACAGATGAATTAGCGCAGTTTTATAAGGAAATGAGCGGTGGGTTTTATTGAGCGTGTTGCAGAACCAGCCGCAGTCCTGACTGTTGTACTCGCTTCTTATTTTAAATCCAGCGGACAACATTATGTTTTTGGGTGTTTTTTTTTTTAATCCGAAAAGTGTCTCTTACGTAATACGCTGCTTTCTTTAATGATGTACAAACATTTTTCTGTAACGTTTCGTTTTGTGCTGGAAAACTAATGTTTTTTGGACTGACTCAATAATGTAGAAGTGATCAAATAATAACTCTGTGAAGGTTTGGGCTAAAAAAACAGGGTGCCTAAGACTTTTGCACAGTACTATGTGTGTATGTATTTTTTTTTCTTTTTCTTGTGTGTCTCCTCTAGGTTATGGCCACACCGCTCCACTGTCTGACGTGGGGAAAGTGTTCTCCATTGTGTATGCCTTATTCGGTGTGCCCTTCACTATGCTTGTGCTGACGGCATGCGTGCAGCGCCTCATGGTGCCGTTGAACTTGCGGCTAGTGGCTTTGTGGCGTCGGCGGTTCGGCTGGCATGCTCACACCGCCAGCACCATACACTTTGTCCTCCTGCTCCTGCTGGTTGTCGTGGTGTTCTTTTTGGTGCCAGCTACTGTTTTCAGTACCATTGAGGACTCCTGGACCTTTCTGGAGGCTTTTTATTTCTGCTTCATCTCCCTTTGCACCATCGGGTTAGGCGACTTTGTCCCAGGCGAGGAGCACAGTCAGAAACTCCGACCACTCTACAAGATCTCTGTTATGGGTAAGTGAATTATTGCAATGATGGTATGGCGTACTGCCATAGTGAGTGTGCCTTGGTCTCCTCTACGTATAGTTTCATCATATGGAGTTCTTATTACTGCATCTCCGGGGCGGAGCTAAGGGGTGGTTTGGGCTGGCCGTGGTCACCCTGAAATATCATTGGCCACCCAGCATACGTTTGTTCAATTCGCCCACTTTATACATTTGGGTTTTTTAAATGATCTTCCAACAGTCTAAACAAAACAAATATGCCAGAGTGCACCGGATTTTGCTGCGCTTCACCTCAAAAATGTAAAAGCTCCTAACCGTAAATGATTAATAAGGACATTTAAGGACCTTATAACTAATTTTGAACCATTTTATTCAAACCAGTGCAGTATGTACAGTGAGGGGAAAAAAGTATTTGCTCCCCTGCTGATGTTGTACGTTTGCCCACTGACAAAGAAATGATCAGTGTATAATTTTAACGGTAGGTTTATTTGAACAGCGAGAGACAGAATAACAACAAAAACATCCAGAAAAACGCATGTCACACGTTATACATTGATTTGCATAATAAGTATTTGACCCCCTCTGATGATAAAACATGACTTAGTACTTGGTGGCAAAACCCTTGCTGGCGATCACAGAGGTCAGACTTTTCTTGTAGTTGGCCACCAGGTCTGCACACATCTCAGGAGGGGTTTTGTCCCACGCCTCTTTGCAGATCTTCCCCAAGTCATTTTTCTGGATGTTTTTGTTGTTATTCTGTCTCTCGCTGTTCAAATAAACCTACCATTAAAATTATACACTGATCATTTCTTTGTCAGCGGGCAAACGTACAACATCAGCAGGGGAGCAAATAGTTTTTCCCCTCACTGTATGCTGCTTCTGCAGATTTCATTGTCCTGCTTTAATAATCGCTATTGTGTTTAAAACTAGTCTGGGGAAATAGCAGAGGACCACACACAAGCCACATCCAGTGTGCAGTCTGATGATCACTATGCAATCTGACACACAGTTCTGAACAGGTAGATTCAGTTGTACAACGGGATATACAGTGCTGTACAGAATTATTGGCACCCATCATAAAAAAAGAACTGTTACTCCAATCAAACAATAAGAGAATCTGCTGATCTTGATCCGTTGCGATGACCGTATATAAGGGTGGACATCACATCAGGGATGAAAATGGGAAGCCAAAATGTTGACGTGAATGAGGAGCCAAAGTTGCACTTTGAGTTGCGTCTCTACAAATTATTCTCAGGAACAGTGTTCTGTCATTTTTAAAAGCTCCAGCAATATTCCTCAGTACAATAAATGCACGTTATACAAGTCTTTCGATAAACAAAATGGCGGTGCGGCAGTTTTTTGTTTTGTATATGCCATGGTTAAATGACCGCTCTTTAGCACCAAGAACAATCTTCTAACATTTGAAACAGTTTTGCTATGGGCTTTAAAATCAGGCGATGTCTACCGTATGCTGTTACAACATTAGCTAGCTGGTTTTAGATAGGCTTTTCCTATTCCTAAACCCCAAAACTTTTGTTTACAGTTTCACCTGGAGATTAACCTACTTCATTTTACTCCTCAGTAGTGGTGCGTTCACACCTTACCAGTCAGCGCTGATTTGTGATGTGTATTCATTAATAAGCCACTGATACTCATGAGACCTCTGCTTAAGTGTTCATGATCCAATTGTTTATTCTGAGAATAAAGCACATCTGTTGTACAGTGGGTAAAACTGGCAAACTGCCCAGCAAAGCAAAAAGAGGAGGCCACGCTGAAGGATCTTGACTTATTAAGGCTTATACTGGATTTTCTTTAATGACCTTTACTGCAGCTGATCTTAGACTTCACCAAGCCCCTAAATCTAACTCCTTTTCTTCTTGTATTTGACTTTGGCCCAAAATAAGGCTACTTTCTATTGAATTTCTTTGATCTTTTCAATAAATAAAAGTAAACCTGCTTTGGAGCAGGAACTGAAAAGGGTTCAGACTTTAGGTTGGACTACATTGTCTCACACTTCAGTACTGAGAAGTGTGTGTGTGTGTGTGTGTGTGTGTGTGAGGTGTGAGAGAGAGAGACAGAAAGACAGACACGGTTTTGATTCTCTTTTTCACCATCTTTATGAAAAATGATGCCCGGTCTCGAAGTAGCCATGCCATCATTGCGTTTCTCGAAGACTTTGTGAAAGCAAATGTCAGCAAAAATGTGTACAATATTACTACAGCTATTTTTTTTCTTTTTCTTTTTTTGTTTAATACAGAGACCTGTAAGGTTATAGATTTGCATAGGGTCTTGACTGGAAGTTTAATAAACACATCACAACCACTCTAATAACAGAAACACACATTGTGCAGATAAAAACTGAGACCTTTTTTCTTTTGGCCATGATTTGTTTTGGTGGACTTGGATGAAAGGCTGTTATTCTCTCTCTCTCTCTCCCGCTCTCTGTTTCTTCCCTCTTGCTCTACTTTTTATTCTCACTAGCTGCTTCCTAATTTTATGCAACATTGGACTAGTGTGAAGACATGTCGGTCATGTACAGTATTTGTCTGTTTGTGTGGGTAGCTGCATATTCCCCAAAATGTGATCACAACTAACAAAATGCTGTGTTGAGAGTTGAGTGTACAGGAACATAACTGCTACGTGTATATTAGCAAAGTGAGCGTGTAATACTAATGCTAATATAATAACCAGGTCTTAATTGATATAAATACAAATATTGAACATTTTTTAACATTACTCGAGGAGTATTATCAGATAACGGATAATATTGGTCACACGTTGAAATGATCGGTAATTAAAACTGTCTTCAGTTTCTCGGCCTCGGGCAGTGAAACGTCGACCCCAGATCATCCAGATCTTGCAGTTAGTTTTGAGCCGTTTTCGACGTACCCATTGTTCAGCTGCGTTTCATACAGCAGGTACGCTTCTTGAAACCAGTGAGGCACTCGCTGAACAACTGGTATCATTAACCAGGGTTGCCAGGTCTCAGCAAAATGTCCAGACCGACTACATTGCAAAAACCAACCAAAACGTTTGGCCACTGGAGAAGGGAGACACATTTTTCATGACTTTTCTCAGCCTTTGCATAGGAAACGAGGTCACCGCGGTGCACGTGCATTTCTGATGTACAGACATTATTCACTCCATAATCCCCACTTCTCTCCCCCAAACATGTATATCGTCACCATGATTTTCCAGCACTGCCTTAACCGGGAGATTTCTGAGGACCACTGAAAGAGAGTTGCTGATGCTCGTCAGGCATCATCAGAAATCTGGAGTCTACAAAAATTAATTCCTGCACATACTTTTGGCCAAAAAGAACACCTCTAATGCCACATCATATCTAGAGAGTCTGTTTTTCATGCAGCACCCCCCTCCAAAAATGAAAAACTGACAGTTTAGAGTGCGCAACTGAATGAATTGTTCCTGTCTCATCTATTCACTTCTTTTCTTTCAGTCTACCTGTTTGTAGGTTTGATGGCGATGTACTTTGTCCTCCGTTCTTTCCACAAACTGGCTGATGTTCAGGGATGGACGGCGTTTTTTCATTTGCCCAGCTGTGAAGACGAAGTGGAAGAAGAGAGAGAAAACACTCCTGAAGAACCTAACGAGTGTGAGACGGACACAAAGCCACTGGACCCAAGCACTCGTGCCTCCTACAACTCGATTAGCAGATAGACACCTCCAGGCCGACGCTCTTCACTGAGCAGTAGAGGATGAGGGAAGTGGAGTGGGTCTTGAGTTGTAATTTTGCAGACCAGTGCAATGTTCAAGTTTCTTCATGGTTTGTTGTTTTGCGTTCAGAGCAGTACTGATCAAGTCGAGGGGAACAACAAGGGACTGTTTCATATGGTAAGGATTTTCTTTACTAGATTTTTATATTAACTGTACGTCAGGGTTTTTTCTTCTACTAACCCAAACCAGCAATACATTGCTCAGAAGTGAGTTTTTCTGCGGACCAAAGCGAAACCAAACTGCTCTATCGGGGAGTTCGAGTGGATTTCTGCTCCCATATGTTATTTTTGTGTTACAAATGTGAGAATTTTATAACTTTTCTGTCTTTCTTCTTTTTACGACGTTGCAGGAGTGTCTGGCTCGCAGGGTTTTTCGAAATGACCTCATGAACCATGGGGAAAAAACTCAAATGAAATTATTTTAGTTTTCCTGCTTATCGGCTGTCCGGACCACTCGCACCTTACTCTTAAGATTAGAAATTCGGCTTCTGTCAGTATTAATCAGAGGAATTTCCCGCTTTCTTTCCCATTCGGTCATTGGCTCTTGGGTGCATTCTGGGTAAACGTACTATTTAAAGGGATTAGATGTGATGATGCATGTTTAACATGGTGCAATAGCAGTCAAGGAGTTGTGCTTACATGTTTATTTTTTATTTTCTTGCCACTTATCACTTTTCGGGGGGGCTTTCATCTGAGGGCTTCTGTGCAAACTGTGCAACAGTAAAAGTAAAAAAATACTAAAAAATGAGAAATAATTTTATTTTGCATCACTACGTGTTTGGACCCCTTGAGCCTCATTCCAGGTGATCATCTGTGAAACTTGACATTTGTTATTTATATATTCGTGATGAGGTTTGCTTCTTATCAACCAGTAGAAACCTGTTCACGGGAGTATTTGATGTTTGTTCTATTCGGACTACGTCACAGAGGTGCAGTATAGAACCTGGTTACGTGATCCATCAGTACCGTTATTGTAGGTACTACACCGGTATTCAGTTTAGACGAGCGTGCCTTTTTGTGTAGTTTAGATCTGACCCGTTAAAAACTAATCGTTACATTTTAGGACGTTTCCGTTATCTGAGAAGACTGCTGTCGAAACCGTAAAAACTTGTACTATTGTAATAATAAACCATAATTAGAACATCATTTACAGCAACTAGTGCAGTATGGGTCCAAATATTTTTTTTTCCAAATACCATTTGTATTGATGAGTGATTAAAACTATACCACATGAGGATCGATGGATAATAATGGTTCGCTCGCAATATTGTATAAGACGAAGAAATTGTCAGGTAAACAGAATAACTTGTCTAAGGACACGATGCTTCTTTAAACGATTTAATTCATTGTCCGTGCCCAATAATGCAGCCTTCTGCTCAAACGATCACATTGATGACGTTTTGAAGTGTCTATTAACGTCGTTGTTGTTGTTTATTATTATTATTGGTATGCACTTGATCACGTTGTTTGATGTGCAATATCAGCGACTCGTATACACATGCGAGATATGACAGTTACACACGAATGAGATTTCCCTGTATGACTGTTTTAGGACTAATCTGACTGTAATTGTTGATTTGTTTTGAATGTAACTATGTGATTGGGAACAAAAAGGGCTAAAGAACGAGAGGGGAAGAGAAATAAACACAAAACAATACTTCGTTGTGTCCGAGTCTTTCAGTCATGTCAGAACTTTTCAAACAGGGTTCAAATAATTCACAAACATTTCTCCGCTCTCATGGACATCAAATACAGGTTTATCAACAGCAACATATTTTGTTAAATATAGGTGTGCAGCAATATTGGCACCCCTATGAATTCATATGAGAAAAATATGTTTGATGTATATTCCCATTGATATTTCCATTCTTTTAGTACACCTGGGTGACTAGGAACACGAAATTGTTCAACCATGACATCCTGTGTCACAGGGGTATCAGTATGAGGCAACACATAGGCCAAAATCCATTAGTCATTCATAACGATGGGTAAGACTTAGGAATATAGCTGTTATGTGCAGCAAATATCTGAAATTTGATCGAGGCCATGATACCATGTATCCTAACAAAATGTGCAGGTCCTCTGGTAGAAAAACATTAAAGCCCCAACACCATATTTAACTGTGGGCATGAGGTTATATATATCTAAAGGAGCTAGCTCTATATATATATATATATATATATATAAGATTTTTTCACAGCCTTCTTTGCTCGTATTTACCAAGAATGTCACTATTCTAGCATAGTTGATCTCATCATGTTCCAGTGGTTCCCAGTATGAGGCTGCAATGAGCCAAAGCAGGGAGCTGGAACAAGAACAAGTGTGTGGAACACACGATGGAGCAAAATGTAATGACATGTTATTCGTACAGAGACAAATGCTTGTTCGCTCTACTATACAACCAATACAATTCATTTTCTACAAAACAGGTGAGACTCGGAACGTGGTAGTGGCCATTTGGGGTGATGTGCTTTGAGCGGTTTAGACATTAATGTCTGTGTGTTGAGTTATTTTGATGGGCAGCACATTGACACTGTTACACAAGCTGTACACTCACTACTTTACATTGTAGCACAGTGTCACTTCTTCAGTGTTGTTACATGAAAAGATATCACATATTTACACACGTGAGGGGTGTACTCACTTTTGTGAGATACTGTATATTCAGCATTTGTATAGTTTAAAAACACAGAGGTTAGTATCTAATCGATCATCTCAAAGAGAAAGACAGAGCTGGATGGGCTATACAAATAGGTCTAAACACTATACATAACTGGGGAAATAAAAACGGAAGGAGAAGTCAAATCTAGAAACCTTAAGGCTTCTTCTGGGGAAAGGTTCTGTGTAGAACTCTCAACTATACAAAGACCAGTTTATCAAGTATATTAAATACACTTTAAATAATGCACTTATATGGGTAGTAAGTGGTCATAAGACAGTGGCTAGAGCAGTGGTTCTCAAACTGGGGGCCACAAAGAATTTTACATTTGACCTGTATGTAAGTCAGGATTGTCAACCTTTGAACTATGATGTACATAAAAATTAGAACTATTAATAAATTAAAATCACACACACACCAAACAGAGGCATCCATTTATATACTAGCGTACAGTACTGGTAGCCACACCTGATAAAAACCTATTTAAAATCGATACGTTTTTAGATAGAGGACGACGTAGTCTCTTTGTTGAGAAAGTTGATACAGAAGAGCCTAGTGTGAACAAAAACACACACAGACGACTCTAGGGGGCCCCACAAAGGAATGTACCCTACACAAGGGGGGTTTCATGCTGAAAACGTTTGAGAACCCTATGTAGTACACATAGACTTGGCTCTCTACTTGACAGAGTGAACTGCATAAACAAGGAGTGCATTATAGGGCTTAGTAGCTATTATTCGTACCGATTGCACATCTGAATTGCAAATAGTTCCCTATTCGACATATGGCACATGTAAAACAAAATTCACACCACGTGTAAAATACTGTGTATTGGACTTCTAGGGGGCAATGTCTTCCTATTGGACACTAAACAGGATGCAGTAATAGGCATTCACTCATACTCTATAACTCAGGGAGCTGAATGCCAAATCGTTCCTTACCCCAAGACATGGCAGGTATTTATCTATTTAGTTTATAAATGATGATTTGTCCTCACAGGGCCACTCCTTCAAACGTGTGGTATAAATACACAGACATTTTAATGCCAAATCCTCACTGGAACTGCAGTGCACTACATGGAGTGTAAAAACCCGATTTCATTCCCTAAGCAGGGCACGCATGGTAAATATTTCACAAATTCATCAGCAGATAGGTCAAAAGTATGATCGGTCATCTCCACGTCACACATAGAAGTATCAAAGTCCAGTAACAAATCATCCAGAACATTGTCCTGCAGGTGATTAGACAAACTTTTGTTCGGACTCCTTTTGAAGGTCCTGTCCCCTGTAAAGTTTTCCACGGAGGCTAACGGTGACCGCTGAGGTGCAGATGAGCCAGAGGTGCCATCAAGAGCTGTATCCAGATGCTTCAAGATGGCGGTAATGGCGGTGGATAAAGACAGATCCTCTACCACGTCATCATCCATGTCTTCGAAACCAGAGGGCGTGCCAGGTTCCTGCCGGAAACATGCCGCTGGATGTTGTGCTTTCATTTTTTTCATAGGGTTCTCAATTCCAGAAACGGCCTCCATGTGTGTTCTGGCCTGACGGAGTGTGTTAGTAATGAGAACAGAACGGAGTAAGCTCGGCTTCACGAGGGCCTGATCGCGCTGATACTTGTCTATCGAAATGCTCAACACAGACTGCAGCTGATTCTCCCACCCTGGGTCTCTGACATCATCGCGGAGGTTCCGCTTCAGCCCCCGTGCCACCATTATACACCTTGTGAGGATAAACACAAAAGAATTTATTTTACCACAAAAAATGCATCTGCATCTTTTATTCTGCAAATATACAGGTTACGCAGAAAGTTTCTCGCTTGAGAAATCGACACAAAAGCATGTGCTCAAAGGTGCAGGTTCTGCTGGAGGTGGGGGCTTATAGAACTAGAGGTTGACCGAAAAATCCACACCGATAGTTTTTCCCCCATTGCTGAGCGGCTGAGAAGGGTTCCCCATCATTATACGGTACGGGAGTCGCCTCTGGAGGCGAAATAAAAACGATCACTGGCAAATTTTGTTGTGTTATTTGAAGTGTTTTTGATTCCTTTTGGATGTCTCGATATTTATTTGTTATTTAAAGTGTTACTTTTGGGTTCAGTTTGGATGTATATCTTTTATTTACGTTAATATTTATTAATGGTTTATATATACACTAATATTTAATTCGTGGAAAAAAATACAGTACATTGTCATGGTACAGTCAGTACTGTTTATTTCTGTAATAAAGTTCAGCAGTATTTTACTTCGAGTGTCATGTTTTCATTCACTCATTCTTGTTAATTTCATTAAAAACGATCAGTTGATTAATTGGTTATCGGCAGGGACTGCACAACTTAGTCGTTGCTAGTGGATTTTATAGATACAGTTCGACCACTGATCAGAACGATATTTGTGGGGCTATTTTGTGTGGCGGAATTTTACAATGATGACAATATATTACAAAAATAAAACAAGCAAAACCTTTCCCAAGCACTAGTAGTGGAGGTATGGCTACACACTGATAGCACAGTAGAGTTTAAAGGTCGGCCTAGATCACAGTACATGATATCCCTCTAATTTAAAAGGACCATATTCCTTCATCACTACTGTGAATAACATATGGGTTCATGAGATTTGCAAATCATTGCATTCTATTTTTATTCCCATTTCACACAGCATTCCAAGCTTTTTAGAATTGGGGTTGTAGTTAAATTGTGATTTATAATGGATGTAAAAGATAACAACTAATGTTTACAGATGTAAATGGTGCACTTATATAGCGCTTTTATCCACAGCGCTTTACACTGTGTCTCATTCACCCATTCACACACACACTCACACACACCAATGGTAGCAGAGTTGCCATGCAAGGCGCTAACTTGGGGTTCAAGGACACTTCGGCATGTGGAGTCACCCGGCACGGGAATCGAACCGCCAACCCTACGATCAGTGTACACCCTGCTCTACCACCTGCGCCCCATTGTGGCATACCTTTAATATCCCTAACGATCAGAGAGCTGTGGATGGACCTGCGTCTGACAGTCAGACTACAGACCACTCTGGGTCCGGTCATGATCGACTATCACCCACCCACAATTAGACTAGAGCACAATTTACAATATCGCAGTGGTGGTACACCAATACCAGTCCTTCTTAAGTCACTTTCTTTAATCAGCCCTCATTTTTTGAGTACATAAAATATACAATAAAAAAAAGTTTAAAGATTCAGTTCCAGTTTCATTGAAGGACTCCAACACACTGCTACGTATTCGTTTCATCTGTATAGTACAACATGAAGTAGCCCAAGTAGAACATAGAAATAATAATTCTGTCTATGAAAACTATGTCTATATTTATACCCACTTTTATTCATATCCTACAGCTATTTTAATAATAATAATAATCATAATAATAATAATAATACAAAATAATCTTTATTTTATATAGCGCCTTTAAAATGACCTCTCATGTCACTTCACATAAGAGAATATAGGCTTGTATATTAAAAAAAAAAAGCCAGTTAATAATAAAAATACAATTCAATTCTTAATAACAATAATAATTAAATAACAAAAGTCATCAAGTAAAAGCAAACGTAAATATAAATAAGAAGTTTTAAGAGAAGATTTAAATATACAAAAAAAAAAAATGGGTATCTCTAAGACCAGATGGTTGTGAGTTCCAGTTTTTGAGTATAAGAAGAAAATGCCATACCACCCATAGTACATAAACTAGTCTGAGGGACGTTTTGGGGCGTAACGGGATCATCATCTCAGCCAAATACTAAGGAGTCAAACCATGGAAAGCCTTGTATGTAAGAATAAGTATCTTAAAATCCACAAGAATCCAGTGCAAAGGTTTCCAAACTAGGACTGATGGCCTCAGTGCACTGCAACGATCAATGCCAAAAAAAAAAAGACAAAAGTGTTGATCAGCCACAGAAAAAGATAACAGCCAAGTTTGTTAAAGTGCCTCCTTACTCACGTGACGCAATCTCGCAGATCCCCCGGGGGCCAGCACTGCTGGAAAAGCGAGGTGCAACACTGCTAGAGACTTTTATGTTGTAATCGGAGAACGCGCTAGTGACACTTGTCGAGGGGGAACTGATAGTTCAGTTCCAAACACTGAATAGCGCCAGCACTTTTTAATCACAGAAGTGTACTTGGCGAGGGAAATTTCTACTTTGTAATAGTTTGGTTCTTGTTCCATTTCATCCTCATGTCATGTCACTGAGATCAGGGCAGAATGTTGATCTGCTTACAGAGACACAGACATGTTCTTCTGTTCAAAGTGTGTCTAAACATCTTCCAAGATCCTAAAACAAAGCCTGTTTGAACTGACTCAAACTGCTTCTCATCGCTACACAGAATTACGTCATGCTCTGCGTTTCTCTCATATATATATATATATATATATATATATAGTGTAGTGGTTTAGCACAAGGGCTTCGGAGCGCTCTCATTATTCTATCCTGCATTAACCATCTTTCTGTAATAAATATTTTTACCTTCAGAGGACGAGTCTGTGAGTGTTGTCTAATGTCCACGACAATCTGGCGTCTCCTGGCTGGGCTGCACGAGTCTTTTCAGCTCTTCTGGACAAAAAGCAAACAGGAGGACGCGCGTGGAAACGTTTTCACCCGGGAGCCCGTGTTGACGCGAAGGCGGTTTGCCTTTTATTGTGCTGAGCGAAAGCCTTACCGCTGGACCAGTAGGAAGCATCAAGAATTTAGAATTAGAATTCTATGACGTCATAGTGTATTTCTGTCTCGTTGGAGGGGAGTCAATGATTTAGAATTATAATTTCATGAAGTCATAGTGTATTGCTGTCTGTGTGGAAGCAGGTCCATGATATAAGAAATGTGCATTTACATTGAGTATTACATGGAGCGATTTATAAGAACTTCCAGGAACTTTACCTCTGCGACAGCAGAGAGATTGGTGTTTCTTAGATCACGGCTAGACATTAATGTCTGTGTGTTGAGTTATTTTGATGGACAGCACATTGACACTGTTACACAAGCTGTACACTCACTACTTTACATTGTAGCACAGTGTCACTTCTTCAGTGTTGTCACATGGAAAGATCTCATCACATATTTACACACATGTGAGGGGTGTACTTATTTTTGTGAGATACTGTATATGAAACGCAGAGCATGACGTAATTCTGTGTACCGATGAGAAGCAGTTTGAGTCAGGCTTTGTTTTCGGATCTTGGAAGATGTTTAGATGGTCTTCCACATACAAGTCTGTGCTGTTAGCATGTTGTGAAATGAAAGACCATTTTATTAACTGTTGGGAAAATGCTTTTTTCTTTTCGTACGTGTGAGATTTTGTATTGAACGTGACAGGTTCTGTGTTATTGTACCCGTCGCAGGACTGGGATACGCTGCTTCATCTTGACACACTTTGAAGGAGAGGTGTAGTCCACGTAGTCCGAGATTCGTTTTAATCAGATCCGAACAAAACGAGTACCTTGCTACTCGAGAAGTCTTCTCACTGGGTACTCCATTACTATTACACAAGTCATTAACAACATCATTACGCTTAGTGTTACTTGTGTAAGTCGTTTTATTGGACTGGAGTCAACTGTTAGGCTACTCTACCCACCTCTGATGGCTTGCTAGTATCTAGCGAGGTTGTTCTTAATTCATTCGGGCATTACACGCATCGTCTGTTAGACCGAAAGTGCTTCAGTGACGCTCAGTGAGATCAACAGCATCAATGGGGATGCATTTGAACCTTCATGAAGGTCAGAGTTACTGCAGAACTGTTCGACTGGATTAGTTTTAACTCGGCGTACCTAATACATCGGCAACTGTATATATGCTTAAAGGCTTAAAAGAAATGCCAAAATTGTATATTGTGAAGCGTTGTAGAGTGTAATAACCCAAATAACCCAAATTTGAGCTACAGAAGCATATTTACACGTCTTTTCTTTCACCTGGTCTTCACTTTGAGGTATCAAAGTATGTAAGTGATGTGGGATTTGTCATTTTTGGCCGTTTGCCATCATTCAATCGCAGATATGCCTCAACATGGCGTACACATTTGTCAAACGAACGACAAAAACAATTAAACATGCTCTCCAATTGTTTTGCCCATCTTCCCCAAAGGTTCCCTACAGGACACACACACACACACACACACACACACACAAACACACACACACACACACACACACACACACACACACACACACAC
>JAOUWY010000050.1:11326936-11337870 GCA_025728095.1 Prietella phreatophila | reverse complement strand
AAATGAACATATGAAAACATAAAAAGAAATTAGTTAAACAAATAAACAAGTGTTCATTTATATTACATTTTAAAATAAAAAAATATATAGGCAAAAAAGATCTTTTGATTTTGAGCTGATTTTTGAGTCAAGCTATTAAACTGAGTCAATATTTTATTTAAGAAAAAGATTTCCATCTGTGCCTGTGAGTCCAAGAGAGCTAAATTGGCCATGCTCTCAGGGAGGGAGGGGTGGTACTTCCCTTATCAATCACAGCGACACTAACCAATATTGGGCATCTCTGAGTGGATAGTGCAGATAGTGCTTGTGTGTTATGCCCCTCCAGCATTTCTGAAACATTTGTACATCTGGTGGAAATGTTTTGTTTGGTTTCGCTTACACAAACATTTACACATAACATTACTAAATGACTGATAAATGAGGCCCAATGTGTACTGCAACCGGTTCTCACACTGAGAATATGAGGATAACACTAAGTTATTTCAGTTGTGTTCATGTCAGTTCTCATGTTATGGGTACTCACAGGGCTGTTCTTTGCTTGGCTGACTAGTTGATGAAGCAGGACTTCCTGTTTGTCTGTGTTGACTCAACAGTGGTTCACTCTGAATGATGAAAACTTCGGATGTGGTTGGCTGTCTCTGACCAGTATTGGATTGCTGAATCCTGACATTGTGGGTGATAGTTGCAGATTGAGGCCTCGTAGGTGTTTGGTTATGTGGTGGTTCATTTCTTGTTGTTGATTGTAATAATGATGTATCATATCTAGTCACTGTAGTTGAAGTGTGATTTGTCTGAGAAACCAGTGCAAGTTTGGGTGATTCTGCAACCCTCTGATTCAGTTTTAGTGTGTTGGGTGAGTAATGGTAGCCAGGGCCAGCAGGGCAAATCTCCTTAAATTCAACTGCGGACAGACAGATTGTTCAGAATTAGCAAATTATAGCAAACTGACTTTTGGTGTAATCTTGAAGCTTTCTCAGCATTCTCATTCCTAATTCCCAGAACCTCTGTGTGTGGTGTGACACCTAGGAAATTATTTAAATAGTTTGGACAAAAATGATCTCTACTCAAGAACTCGGAGATGTGAACTACTGTATATGCATGTAATTTGCAAAATCTGAATGGGAAATCCAGGAAATCAATTTAACCAGGTGCTTACAGTAACACTTCCCTCAGTCTGCATAACTTTCACCACATAAAAATTGATGTAACTTAAGTTGCTAAAATTGCCCAAATGTAGTCAATTAGCTGTTACAATCCGGCCGGCAGATGGCGCTGTGGCGACAACGTGCACGAGCAGCTTGAGAGTGCGCACATGCACGTGCTTGAAGTGCGCATGGATGCTAAAGCTGTGTCAAGTGTTGCCAGCTGTCGGCAATTAAGAGACTGGTTACTGAAACCCCTTGCGTTGCTGTGCACATGGCATAGCATGAAAGTATTGATATCAAGTAAAGTAAAACAGAGAAAGGACTAATGGAGAATGGACTGACAGAGAAGAAGACGGAATGATTAATGTTGCCATGCTCTGGCTGTTTTCCTGTTCCTTAGCTTATGTCCTAGTTAAGTGTTTATGCTGTGTCATAGACAAGAGTGCTTCTGCCCTGTCATAGTTAAGTGTTTGCGACATGCTCTAGTTAAATGATGTGTTCATGCCATAGTTAGATGTGTTCCTGCCATAATTAGGAGTGGTTTCAGCCTCATTTCTAGTTAAAGGAGAACTGTTTAAGTTAATTAAATGTGTTAGTTTCCACACCCTGTTTAGGTCTCATGTTCTTTGCTTGAGTTCGAGTTTATGTTTAAACCTGGTTTCCCGCCTCCTCGTGTGTTGACTTAAGTGACACATAATGACTGTTCTCCTGCGCTTATCTCCTGTCCAAGTCTCTGTTTCATAACAGAATACCATGCCAAATCATGGAAGTAGCAGGAGAACTGAAAAAAACTTGGAGCCGGAAGTCGACGCCAACCATCCCCACTATGGACTCAATTCAATCCCCACAGTGGACATTTATGGAGCTTCCCGGTCCATTCGACGGATTTTTCGGTTCCCCGGAATATTTTCTTGTAGATTGTCAGTTTTATTTCTCCAGCCTGTTAGACCCCAAGCCAGAGGAGAAGCAATGGCTCCGATTTGTGCAGTCCTAGTTCTTTGTACCGGCTAGTCAGTGGGTGCAGCTCCTATTGGATAAGGAATGTGGGAACCTTGATCGTGTATAATAGTTTGTGAGGGAGTTCATAATGCGATTCGGGAGTCCGGAAGCGAGGGCCGAGCTAGAACGTCTTTTGGGGGGTATATCTGGCATCAAACCTGCACTGCTGTTTACCCACTACTATATGCAAGCAAAGGAGATTCAGCCCGATGTCAACAGGGTGACCTTGGAGCTCCTGCTGGAGGTCAACCAGGTGAACTCCGAGGCCCAGCTTGAGACCTACGGGGAGGTCTCAGCTCTGGAGCCCCAGCCCGAGTTCAACCTGGCGACCTCTGGGAGCCTGTCTGAGGTCAACTTGGCGGCCGTAGAGCTCCAGCCAGAGACCTGCGGGGAGGTCCTCCCCTCATTTAAAGGCAAGTGTGACTTAAAACAGCTTTTATGTTTTATTAAACATGTGTGAAAAATGCTAAGGAGAAATAAAACCTGTCACATTAAAACCTGTCCAATTTACTCACCTAAAAGACCCACAGTTTTAAAATGACAACATTAAAAAAATACAACCTAATAATATGTAATGTGGAGTAAATTGAGAAAAAAAAACCCTACGTATCCCAGCACCCCGCACTATCCCCACCTAATCTGTTTCATTGCAACATTTTTGGCTTGAAAATAACCACGCTTCTCTCAGCTGTGGCAAACATTCCCATACTTTCCAAGTAAGTTTATTACATAAATCTTAAGAGGTTTCTTGATAAATGTTGCACAAAGAAATGCACAAAATATGTCATTGAGGTTTTGGACAGACGTTTTCCCATTCAGTTAATGCATACATTTTTCATGCAAAATGATTTATCTTTATTGTTCTTGTTGTACATTAATTATTTTGAATATGGGTTTTATGTTTTTAAATGGTCAGATCTTTATGGATTTTAAGGTTATACATGTTTAAATATGAATATTTAATAATATAACCAAAAATGAATAAAAATAATATTAACACATTAAAAGTGAGGTGACTGTGCATTAATATGTCATTTTATTTGTATGGGTACGTGTTGTAGTCCACTGCTGTATTGTTTGTATAGTTAAAGGTTCTTTTTCTTGCCCTGATATATTGATGGATAATAAAATAGGTAAAACTAGAGAGCAAATGTGGGTAAACTTTCAGAAAATAAAACAAGTGATTCACCAGATCCAAAATATGGGCAGGCCTCACACTTGCTTCCCCAGGCTTTACCAACACGACTGCAACAGCAGATCTGCTTAGTGATGTTCTTCAGGATTGGCAAAGAACAGGAGCCCTGAGAGACAACACGGAAACACTGGTCTTTCTCCTCTGAGATGACCTTCTGGGCTGTGCAGAGAGGAAAGAACGTCATAACATATAGCATAAGGGCAAAACAATACCAAAAGACATAAAAAACTGTGACTAGACTGAGTGAACAGAGATATTGACTCAAACATACAGCATTCTTCTCATGCCAGTCCATTAAGATTAAGGAAATCATAAAGTGGTTAAACCCACTGAAAACCCCATTTTCCCTCATATCTCAGCACAGTATCTATAGGTTGTCTATTACATTTGGGCCATGAAGGACATCATGCTTTCTTTATATATTCTCAAAGTGGAGTCTGGGGTCTATGAAATGTAGGGGGTCTGTGTTTTATTTATTTATTTATTTATTTTTGATAAAGTGGTGGAAATCCCAAGCTATCATTATCACGGTTTTTATAGTTATTTGTCTGATTACTCAACTTGGACCTAATTTGCTCTGTCAGTGAAAAGTTCAGTAATAAAAAGCTCTATGCCTCTAAAATAGCCCGACTATTATAATAATTACATTTACATTTGAATAATAACCTTAATATTTAAAATTGTTGCATTCCTGAAGTAAATCTACAATGGAAGAGGTCTTCAAAGAGTTTGAGAACCCCTATTTGTAGACTGAATTAATTCTTCCTATGGCTGCACAATATATGGTTTCTTAGCTCTGACTGTAATTATTGCATCAGTAATATTACGTCAGTGAGGCTGGAATATTGTGATGGTGTGTAATAGTGTTAATTATTCTCAGACTCTCATGATGATTTTTGTTGTGTTTGGATGAATCATGGTGTTCACATCACCCAACACACACCGGGTCTCTCAAAATTTCTTTGAGTAATAATGAAACTTTTCATCATATTTACACAATTTACATCTTGATGACATAATATTTAAAGGCAACAGGTCCATTTTAAAACCCCATGTTCTACTTTTAGACAATAAAAAAAGTCAACAAAAGTTTAACAAAACTTTTGGCAAAATGACCAAAGCTACTAAACTTCATACAACTATTTTCTGGTAATAATTTTCTGTATTTAAATCCATTTCTCTCATTTTGCTATTGTTACTGCTGTTTAATTAGACAATTTAATTGGCTACTATTTCATAGATGTTTGTGTGGAATATAAAAAACCTTTCTTAGCATTGATTTTTACTTTCTGTAGTTTCATAGTGTAACACTGTTGCTCATATATTCATGTTTTTGGCAGAAATTAACGTCTCATTAATATTCATATAAATTTGAAGACTTTATCTTGTAGGTCATTGTAATTGGAATGTGACTCTACAGTCATAGCACACAACAATCAATTTTTAGCCCAAGCCAAGTCATCATAAATGCTTAGAAGCCAAGAAAACAATTTGTGATCAATTTGAGTCCAAACAGCACGTGTCTTTAAACATCTTCAACCCTGTGTATTAACCATGTTTTAATAAATCAGGCATAACCATATCGTGATATAATCACAATATGATCTCAATATATTGAGCCCATAATGTGCTGCCATACATTTAGCAGTACTTTTAATATGACTTGCCCACATTTCTGGTTGGCTTAGTAGAGCAGATTTGACAATCAACCAATACAGCTGAGGAAAAAAAACAAAACTGACAACATTTTTTTTAAAAACACGCACATGCACATGCATCAAAGCATAAACACACAACATATATTTATATCCATGTACAAAATGCGTTAACAACATTCCAACGAAGTGAAAAATGCTCGTTGAAGCTTCCAGACGTGCACTTGAACAAAAAGGCAGCTGGAATAGTGTAGAAGTCAGAGGTCAAAGGCATCAGTAAAGCACAAGAAAACAGCAGCACAGCGACGCCTTCTTGCAAACAGCACGGTGAGAGCATCGCACAGCTAAAACTGCCTTTAGCAATTCAACAATCAGGCTTTGTCTCTCTGTCTTTCAGGACATTCATTTTTGAGGCTTATATTAATTATTTGGATGAATTTATGAGGGACATTTATAAAGAATGTATAGCGACACATCGAAAAGTCTGAGTGCACTACCAGGAAACATGTTTACTTAATCAACTAAGGAAAAACTAACTGAGCCAATATTTCACTATTCATTATTTAAACATAACTACCGCCTCTAACAGTTAGTAACACCTACTGCTGTTAAATTGTTGTTTCTGATTGGTCAGAAGGTGTTCATTATATAACAGCACAGCCCTTCCTATAATTCAAATGATTTCTATTAATGTGCTCATTCTAATACATTATTGTTTCAATAATTAACATGGTAATTGAGTGCATCACGTGATATAAAAACACCACTTGTGAACTGTGCCATCAGCCTTATTATCTTAGCGAGACTGCATGTCGGTTGTTTGTGTAATGCTTGCAAAAAGACTCTTAATTTCCTCCCTATCTTTAAAAAAAAATCTATTTACTTTTTAAAAAAGAGAAAAGTATGAGTGAAAGAGAATTCATGAAGTGTGTTACGCTTTGCTCCTATTTCATCATGGGGACGGACGGACACATTTTCTGTGTGAAGTGTCTAGGAAAGGAGCACGCCAGGGCAGCCCTCAAGGGGTCTGACTGTGCAAACTGTGAAAGCCTTACAATAAGGCAGCTCCATTTGCGGATCGCTCCCTTCAGCCAGCTGGCTCAGGTTCTGGGGATCTTGAATGGATCTGGAAGAGGAGCCAGATGGAAGAGGATCTCATGCTCTGTCTGGCCCTCTGCAAGATTATGGAGCTCGCATCGCCGTGGAGGGATGTATCAGGGGACGTGAGGTTACCCAGTGCTACTGTAGTGACCTCCTTAGCCAAGGTCATCCCAAGTTTTCACAAATTTAAGACCTGCGTCATCTGAACCATACTTTTCGGACATACAGGTTCAAGATGCTGATAATTAAATTTATCATTCCACAGACTCGGTTCAAGGACTGGTTTGTAACGATAGATCTAAAAGATGCATATTTCCACATAGAAATATCACCCAGTCACAAGAAGTTCCTGAGGTTTGAGTTTGGAGGCAGCACATACAAATATTGGGTTCTTCCCTTCGGGCTAGCTTTATCGCCTTGCAACTTCACAACATACCTGTATGCCGCTCTGGCTCCATTGCTACTCCAGGGCATCCATGCAATAAACTACCTGGACGATGGATTATTTCCGGCACAATACAGGTAACTGGCGCTTATAAATAAATATATAAATATAAATTGTCTAGAATTGCAAGGCGCATTTCTATCAATAAAATTATTTCTTCCTCAATTAAGAGATCATTATCTGTGACAGAGAACATAGCTCTCATCTCATATCAACCACCAGCGAGGGTTACATTCATGCCCCCTGTTCAGGCAGTGCAACTAATTCTTCTCTGGGCTGAGGGAAAGTTCTTGTCAGTGAGTGCAATTTACATTCTGGGCTACTGGAATGTGGGGGAATACATCCTGTTGAGGCAGAGGCTGAGGCCTAGGGTTTGGAGGCTCCATCCACAAATGGTGGAGTCCATATGGCGGAGGTTCAGTCAAGCAGAAGTGGATGTGTTTGTTTCCGAGGTTGTGGTTCGCCCTCACTCCTCCTGCACCATTGGGTCTGGACGCCATGGTACTCATGTGGCCAAGGTTACATCTGTATGCTTTTCCCCCGAATTGCTCTGCTCCCACAAGTTCTAGTGAGAGTTCACCAAGATCGTCTACGTCTGCTGCTAGTAGCACTTTATTGGCCAGCTCGAATATGGTATTCGGAGAATATATCCTTGCTAGATGGCACTCCTTGGGAGATTCCTGTCTGCACAGATCTATTGGTTCAAGCTGGAGGGCTGATTTATCAACTATGGCTGGAACTATGGAAACTGTGGGTCTGGCCCGTGAGGGGCACCAGCTCATAGATTCTGGTCTCGCAAGTGAGGTTATAGAGACCATGTTTGATGCTAAAGCACCATCCACGAGGAAATTGCATGTGCTCATGTGGCGACTTTTTGTCTCGTGGTGTGAGGAACATCAGTAAAACCCAGTGAACTGCACAATAACTACAGTCCTGATTTCTTACAAGGATGTTTCTCACCAGGGTCAGCTCCTTCTACAATCAGGGTCTACGTGCCCACCATTTTAGCCAGCCATGCCCCTACTCATGAAGCCTCTGTGGGGCAACATCCTCTAACTTCGAGGCTTATGGGACTGGGACCTTTCTGTGGTCCTGGAAGGTCTGTCAGGTGCCACACTTGAGCCCTTAGAGTCAATCTCAGAGAAGCTTCTGACACCAAAGGTAGCTCCTCTGTGGGACCTGGCATCTGTCAAGCAAGTAGGAGATCTACAAGCTCTCTCTGTTGCACCTTCTTGCCTTGACTTTGACCATGGACTAGCCAAGGCCTTCCTATATAGTAGGCCGGATTATGTTCTTAAAGTGCCTACATCTGCTGCCCAGCCAGTAGTGTTGCATGCTTTCTGCTCTCATCCGTTCCTCACACCAGAACAAGAGAAATTGCACCTACTGTGTCCAGTAAGGCTGTGTACTTGTACTGGCCGTAACTGCTGACCAGCAGTGCTTTGGCAGTGACAGTAGACAGTAGTGATGCTGTGTCAAAGCAGCACATTTCTAATTGGATAGTGGAAGCAATCTCTATCGCTTATGAGGCACATGGTCTCACTATGCCTCCGGGCATAAAGGCTTATTCCACTAGGGGGGTCGCCTCTTTGAAGGCTTTGTCCAAAGGGGACACACACATACATTTGATATTACAGCCTTGATATACATTCCACCCTGGCTCAAGTGTCTTGCCGTGAACCTCAAGCTTCGATCTTTTGAACAGAGCATGTCCTCCGTATGACAGAGTGGACATTCTTGTTCCCACAGTGTGAAAATCACACAATGTTGAGTTCCCTTTGAAAGGGAACATCTGGGTTATGAATTTAACCCTGTTTCCTGAGAAGGGAATGAGACGTTGCATAGCTTTGTCATACTGGGGCATGCCTGTGAATTGCGTCTTTGCTTCAGTTAGAGGCTGACAGTGGTTCACAGGTGCTTTTTGTTATTATCATGTGACACTCTTAATTGGCACATCACCTGATCATGGCAGGCCTATAAATAGGCATGATGTTACACAAGCTTCAGATGCCGATCATACACTAAGGCGCTTCCCACAGAGTGAAGCTCACACAATGTCGCATTCCCTTATCAGGGAACAGAGTTATATCCAGATGTTTTTAAACAAGGGACTCTTCAGGACAGAGGAAGCTGTGTTTCTGATTTATAATCTTCAAGAGAAAGAACAAAACAGGCTGGTGAGGGACAGTGAATTTAACCTTAAATGGATAAATTTGTCATAATATTTTATTCCTTACATATTTACTCTACAAGGAACTCCTTTTATGTATTATGCGTCATTGTTCCTATTTTTTTAAACACTGTACTGGACTTATTTTTTAAAATAAGTTTGACATTGTTTTTGTGGCCACACTCTGTAGTACACATTCTGAATAACTGGAGACTTTTCAATGTCTACATGTCCTTTCTCCCATTTAAATGTGAAGTATTTGGAGATAATATTGAAGAAACCTTCACCCAAATCATTCACAAGACTGAATAGATTTTTCTTACTCACTCTCACACACTATAAGTAACTTATTTATCCTGGTCACAGTGCAACAATTTATTTTATCAAATTATACACTTTTATTCATTTTGTAGTATGTGAAATCGTATTATGTTGAAAATATGATCCAGTGTGTGGAAAGAAATATTTAAAAACATTGTAAAATACTTTTTTATTTGTCCTGGAAGACTGTTCCTGTGAGTTGCACAATACTAGTATATTGTGCATTATAATTTCAATATAACAGCCATTTCTGATCCTGTCTAGAACACTAGATTATTCTCTACAGCACTTCTTAGACCAACTCACTCTTCCTGAACTACTTTTTAGTTAATAAAATGTTTATTACAGAAGAAATAAAATCAGTTCTTGTTGGTAGTGAACTTAAACATCTGGACTTGACCAGGCATTGTAGCTGTGTGACTCTTTTGTGGCGTTTTCCCTTTACTTACAGATACAGATGCCACGTGAGGCGTCCAACAAGAAACCAGGTTTGCAAACACAGCTGTAGCTCCCACGGGTGTTCACACACTTCCCGTTCTCACAGAAACCCGGCTGCACGCACTCGTTAATATCTACACCAGGGGAGGAAGACGAGAGGTAGGTGTGTGGGTGTGTCTTTGTGTCATCTGGTTTCCATACAACTAATTTTAGGTTAATTTAATGTTGCAGTTTAGTGTTTCCTCCTGTTTAAGGTAGTGGTGTGGATATATGATAAATATACACATACTGTATTGTAAACAAACTTCATGACTTGTGAAAGAGAGGCCCTTCAAGAGGATTCCACACTAACTATCATAAACAGTCCGAGGTGTTGATTGTGTCTGAACTTCTAGACTATTAGTCTTGGGAATGTGATGTCATGATGCTGTTTGTTGTGGGAGTTAGACACAGACCTGTCAATCTAGAAGATGAAAAATACGTAATCCCACCTAAAGACAAGAGGTGGTGATGGTGGCGATGGGGGTTGGGGGGATGAACACCCTAAAATATACTCTGATTTTGAAATGGCGAACATCCCTTTAATGTTCATTTATGTACAGTATATATTGGTGAGTTTATATTGTTAAACACAGAACAAAGATCACAAAAGTCTACAGTATATTATTATGTGACTGTAAAATTTAACACAAAGGCACTGTCACAATGAGAAAGAAAACAGACATTTATTTTTCCTGTCGAATTACACTTTTTACTTTTACAACATCAAATGATTTTTTATAGTTACATAATAGTGTTGAGATTCAGAATGAACTTGTCACACACACACACACACACACACAAGGCTACATCTTTGTATCTCAGTTGGGAATAAACTGTTCTCTGAAGCAGAGTGTTTCACAGACAGTTGTCTCCATCCCAGAGATAAGTCACAAGCCCCAAAATCTACTCCCCTCAAACACCACACACACATACACACATACACACACACAGAGAGAGAGAGAGAGAGCGCTTTCAATAGTGGGCTATGTGACATTGCTTATCTGATTGATGGTTTTGCAAAGAACATAACCAGAAAATTAAGCCACCTACAAAATTTCCTGCACCGGATTAGCAAACACACACACATACACACACAAAAATACAGAAACTCGCGCACACACAGAGCTGTGTGCAGTAGATAAATTACCTGTATGATTATTTTATGGATTGGAGGCGGATGCAGGTGCAGATCAAGGTCTTTGTTGAAAATAAATACAAAACTCAATGTAAATGCGGTCTTTACCTGGACACATAAAACGTGGCATAGAACTATATCCTCTTAGCAAGGACGACCGCTACAAACATAATCAACTAAGGCTCGCTATTGTATCGTAAAAGGAAGCAGCAGATCAAGGAGAAAATGAGCGCGGAGTTGGACCGAGTGTTCTGGGAGAAGCAAAGGACACTGGACGAAGCACTGGCG
>JAOUWY010000050.1:11227083-11242999 GCA_025728095.1 Prietella phreatophila | reverse complement strand
TGGTAGTATTTAAAACAAATGGAACTATGGTAGTATTTAAAACAAATGGAGCTATGGTGGTATTTAAAACAAATGGAGCTATGGTGGTATTTAAAACAAATGGAACTATGGTAGTATTTAAAACAAATGGAACTATGGTAGTATTTAAAACAAATGGAACTATGGTGGTATTTAAAACAAATGGAACTGTGGTGGTATTTAAAACAAATGGAACTATGGTAGTAATTAAAACAAATGGAACTATGGTAGTATTTAAAAGAAATGGAACTATGGTGGTATTTAAAACAAATGGAACTGTGGTGGTATTTAAAACAAATTGAGCTATGGTAGTAATTAAAACAAATGGAACTATGGTCATTATTTTGAGATTTAAAAAAAATCTAAATCATTTTATATTTTTGCATCTTCACTCTTTTTTTGCCTAGAATTTCCAGAAATGTATCCTTGGCATTTTCTTACCCAGTGTCTCGAGGAATCCCCCTGAGATGCTTTTTTTTTTTTTAAACCATATTAAAGGAGTTTCCACCAATGCTGGACTGTTATCTGCTTTTTGGAATGCTTCACTCCCAAGTTATCAGTTTAAAAAGATTGAATTTTTTGTAAATAAAATGCTAGTTTTCTAATGAAAGAATTGAACACGTTGGCACGATGATGTTTCTGTCTCAACCCCTGATTTGAAACATTTAATCACACACCTTAAGATCACGAGACACATTTCAGTCGGGTGTCTCGAAACCTTTGAAGCAGCAGTGTAGAACGACGTCCTCGCAGAACAGTCGCGTGTTACACGTGATCTCATGAACCCAGTTGGGACGCAGCACATATTGCAGCATCTTCATTTGTTACTGATGCGAGTGTATTTTTATGTTTTATTGTTAATGCATTTCTTTACTTGTCAAATAAATGCACTTTAAATACTTCAAATCATTCATTTGTAACAAAAGTAATAACAGGAAAAAATATATAAACAAATATCCCATTCTGGGAGAAATTATTAGAACTTTTAACTGCGATAAATCAAGAATTAAAGGATGATCACGTACAGGTTTTGTTTTTGTTTTTTACATGGAATATGTTCCGTACAATCCCGTTGTTTTTATGCAAATACTTCCAGAACGTTTAGTTTGTGTTCTGTCCCTCTATAAATGAATTTGTTCTGTAAATCAGGGTAAGCAGCACACGAGAGACTCTTGAATCATCCCTGATGGAGAAAGAGCACATACTCGCCCAGATGTCGGAGAGACTAGAGCTCATCGACGGTCTGAGAGACGGGCTGAAGGAGAAGGACGAGCAGCACAAAGAAGTTGCTGATAAGCTACTACAGACCGAAAACACTGTGAGTAATATTGCGGTTTGATAACCTTTACACTTTACATCTAAACTCATTTTTTTCTGTTGAGATGATTCATTCCGTTGGTTTTCTTTATCCAGCTGGCTGAAGTGACCAAGAAGTGCAGTGCATTTGAGAAGCAGTGCTCAGAAATGAAAGCGACCGACGCAGAACTCCTGCAGAAGCTTAATGCGCTGAAGGACAAGGTGAGTGATCTGATTCGTTTGTATGTGAACTTGATTAAGGCTCGGCGTTCGTGTATATACGCCACCGCGTCCTGTTTGACCTGCAAGCCGAATGTGTCTTCATCTTCAATCAGAACTGCTGTTCGTGTAATAAATCAGTGATAATATAGAGCCCTGGGGATTACTTACAAATCATATTTAAAAAAAACAACTTTATTTTTGCATGAGAACTGTGCTAAATCAGGGTCACAAAATGGGTGGGATTTGAATGTTTTACTCTTTGTGCACGTGGTGGTGTGTGAAAACCCCAGGAGTTTGTGAAATATGCTAATTGGTCCGTGTAGCAACCAACAACCGTGCCACTGTCAAAGCCACTGAGATCACATCTTGACCCATTCTGATGTTTGATGCGAACATCAAGCTCTTGACCTCTATCGGAATGATTTATCGATTGACTGATTGGATAGTTGCATGAATAAGGTGTTCCTAAAAATTTTTTTAAAAAAGTGGCTAGTGAGTCTGTATAAAAATGTAAAAGTGTGTATTTGGGTTTTTTTTTCCTGCTGTTGGTGGGAAACGGTGAACTACAGCAACATGGCGTGCAAACTGCAAAATTTTAGTGGCAGGACAAACGTGGAAGATTAAAATGCTTGCTAGGTCACTGTGTATGTTTTTTTTTTTTTTCTTTGTATGCAGACGGGTTTGTAGTTCAGAAAACACCGAGTATGAACCGACACGTCGTGACATTCTGTTTGTTTTGTTTTTTATGATGACTTTTCAGACGCAGAGGCAAGAAGCTACGATCGGATCGTTGCAGAGCGACTTGGATCAAACCAACGATGAGCTGGACAAGCTCAACTCCACACATTTAGAAGAAAGAGCGCAGCTTATTCACGATCTCCAGAGCTGCGAACGAGAAATCGACAGCCTCAAAGACATCATTGCGGACAAGGACAAGGAAATCTCTGCTCTTTCGGGCAATATGATGGAATACACAGAGCAAATCCAGGAGCTTAAACAGGAGATACGGCATAAAGAGGAGGATTTGGTTCATATCGAGAGTGCTCTGGTGAAAGCAGAACAGGAAGCTCAAATCATCCGAGAATCTCAGTCTTCTGACAAGCATTCCCTTAGTATGAAAGTAGCCGAGGTGATGGACCGACTCAGGGTCTCGGAGGGCGATCTAAACGAGGCCCGAAAAGACCAAGAGTCCAAATTAAATGAAATGAAGGAACTGCTTAATCAACTGGAAGAGGACAAGGTCACGATACAGAGTCTCAACATGGAAATTCAGAAGCTGAATGCAAGTCAGTGTGCTCACCTTACCGAATGCGAAGCTCAGATCTCATCACTGAAGGAACAAATGCTCACGGCTACTCAGAAGCTTCAAGACTCTGAGGATGTTCTTGCACAATTAAAAGACACTAGAAGTTCCAACGAGAAGCTTAAGGAGCAGATCATCAACCAGGAACAGACTTACGAGAACGAGATGAAGACTCTCAAGGAGGAACGTAACAAGCTGCTGGCAGAGGTCACAAAATATAGTGACGAACTCAAGTCTTTATCCAGTCAGCTTGAAGAACAGGTCAAGTGCCAGGAACAGGTCAAATGTGGGGTTGAAGAGAAACTGGAAACGATCACGTTGCTGGAGGAAAAGCTCAGGGATGTGCAGGAGAAGACCGAAGAAGAAAAGAAGATACTACAGAAAGAGTTGGCTGGCAAAACGACGACCATTTCAAAGCTGGACGCAAAGTTGAAATCACTTAAGGGTGAAAATCTGTGTCTTCAAAAGTCTCTTGAGGAGAATTCGCAGAGCCAAGAACAACTTTTGCAAGAGTCCCAGGAAAAAATGGCTGTAGTGCACAACCAGAATGTCAGTTTGCAGTCCCAAGTGGAGGACCTCACCAAAGAGAATTACGTTCTCAAGCAGGAAGTTGAGAACAAGGTCCAGTTGCTGCAACAGGTTTCCGAGGAGAAAGACGCGCTGCTGAGGAAAGCAGCAGAACTTGAATCACAGAATGTGGACAGTGGGAAAATGCTAGAAGACCTGATTAAAGATAAGGAACAGCTCGGTGATCGAGTCACAGAGCTTGAGCAAAACAAGCAGTCTCTTTCTGAACATCTGTTGGAGAAGACAAGCGAGTGTAGTCAGCTTAAAGAGTTATTGGAGACCAGTAAAGAGCTGGTCGGTCCTTTACAAAGCCAAATTGAGGCCTTGAACACTCAGGTAGACCAATTCAGCTGTAAAATATCAGAAAATGAGATGGCTCTGGTTGAGAAAAGTGCACAGATAGATGCTCAGCGGAGTCAAATCATGCAGCTACAGGAGACTTTGAATTCAGGACAGTTTGAGAAGGATAACCTTTTACAGCAACAAGCTTCTCAGTTCACCTCTTTACAGAGTGAACTTGCACAACAGAGGGGGCTTTTTTCGAAGCTTCATATCGAGTACGATTCCCTCCGAGAAGAATGTACTCAACTCGGTCAAAGCCTTCAGGAGCGAAACGCAGCTCTCGGTGATAAGACTCGTGAGTGTCAAACCCATATGAATGAACTGGACAAGAGGAACGCATCTCTCGCTTCCCTCAGCAGTCAGTTAGGGACCATAAACGAGCTTAATGCCAAGCTCGAGGCTGAAAACGGCCACATGAAAACGTCCCTAGAAGAGTTGCTTGCCAATAGCAAGAAACTAGCTGAAGAATTGTCTCTCAGGCAGGGTAATATTGTCGAGCTTCATAGCAACGTTCAGGCACTGAGCATGCAAAACCTACAAATAAGAGCTTTATACGAGACTAAAGAGAAGGAGCTAGCTGAGTTAAGTCAGGTCGTGTCTGAAATGGGTGAAAAGGTAGCAGTGACACTGGAAGAGAAGGGAAACCTCGCTTCTCAAATCTCAATCCTCACTGAGCGAAACGGTGACATTCAAAAAGAGCTAGAGGATTTAGCAAGTGAAAGAAGCTTGTTAAAGGACAAACTATCTGGGTTTGAGCTGCAGCATGCGGAAAACCGTAAAATTATAGAAGGCTTGCTTAGCGATAAAGAAGCGCTTAGCAAAACAATAGAGCAAAGTCGGGAAACTGTACGTGAAAAGATGACTGAGTGTGAATCTCTCTCAAGACAGTTGAAGGAGAGCAAAGAGACCATAAACCGCTTGACCGAGCAGGTGAAGGTGTCCGATTCTCAATTTAACAGCAGTTTTGCTGAAAAAGACCAGGTCATTTCAGATCTACGTCAACAGCTCAAGGGTCATCAGGACCAGCTTACTCAGCTGCAAGAAACTCTGTCGTTACTTCAGGAGCAGGGCAGTGCTCTTAAGTCAGGACTTCTGGAAAAAGATGCTGTTTTACGAGAACAGTTTAAGGAGTGTTCTTCCTTACAAGCTGAGCTTAATCATCAGCGAGAGCTTTACACAAACCTCCAAACTGAGAACGAGAAGCTTAAAGGGGAATGTTCACAGTTGGTCCAGGATTTGAACGCGAAAGAAGGCGAATGTTGTGATCACACTGACGAGCTCGACAAAAGAAAGGAGTCACTTATGTCACTTAATAGCCAGTTGGCAACCACGAATGAAAATGTTGCAAAGCTTCTCTTGGATAACGAGCATCTTAGACGTTCCTTGGAGAGTCATTTAGGAGAAAGCGCAACACTGAAAGAGGAGCTGACCCAGAAACGAGTCGAGCTGGTGAATCTTCAAGGTACCATTCAGGCACTAAGTGAGGCAAACGGTACAATGAAGGCAGAACTCCAAAAATCAGTGGGAGAGATTTCCATAAGGACAGAAGAAATCCGTGGTCTTCAGAGTCAGTTGTCCAACAGGGATGCCGATTTATCGTGTTTGGCTCAGCAGCTGGCAACCGAGTGTTCCAAAGCTGAAAACTTACATCTGGAGTTGCAGCAAAAAGAAGAGTCCTTTAGACAACAGGAGACATTCTTGAGTCAGTTACAGGTCAGGTTTGAATCAGACGAAGATCAGATCAGCCAGAAAATGGAGGCCATTGCTGAGCTACAGAGGGATGTTCAGAACTTACAAAGATCACTGCAGGAGAAAGATGTCTTGCTGCTGAAGAAAGATCAAGAGATCGCTCAGTTGGGTGAAAAGATAACAGCAGAATTAGAGGTGTATAAAGCACGCATGAAATCTGACATGGAGGTCATCTCTAAATTGCAAGGAGACTTGCAGATGTTGTTTGAGAGAAATGACCGCCTCGTTGCTGTTGTAGCTGAAAAAGATGCTCTGTTGAAGAATGAAGTAGAGAAGGAGCTGAGCATGAAGGCTAGTGCTGCCAAGCTTGAAGAGACAATTTCCCAACTGACGTGTGCAGCACAGGACTTGTCCTCAGAGATGGCACAACTCAGGGTCATAATAGCTGAGAAAGATCAGGCCCTTCTTGACGCTACATCTAAACACTCCGCAGAGGTCGGCGGCCTGAGTGAAAGCCTGAAAGTCAAAGAGTCCGAAAATGACAACTTAAGACAAGAGTTGACCCGACTCCTAGAATCGGTTTCAGTCTTGAACAGCAATCTTAGTGAGCAGTCTGCAGACGTAGCAAGACTAAAAGCAGCCCTTGAAGAACGTGGGTGCACTATGTTGGACCAAACTAAAGCTCTTCAGGATCTTCAGAGGAAGGCTGATGAGGCTGCCTTGTTCAAGAGTCAGTTTATGGAAAGTACAGAACTAGTGTCCGAGCTGCAGAGTCAAACTCAGGCGCTCAAGGAAGAGACAGCGACGCTTTCCATAGCAGTAGAAGAGAAGCAAAGTGCCTTAACAAACCTTCAGGATAAATTTGCGTCTCAAGTGGAAGAACTTCAAGAAGCAAAGAATCTGCTGTCCCAAAAGAACGAAGAATTGTCGAACCTCGGCCAGATGATAAGTGAGCGAGATGGACAAATATACGCCCTTAAACAGGATTCGTTGTCATTGCAGAGTGAGCTCCAACAACTACGACTGTTTAGTGCTGATGTTTCAAAGCAAAAGGACGATGCGTTAGTTGCCCAGCAAATGACCACCAACTCCCTGACTATAGAAATTGAGAGATTAAAGGAACAGCACCATCAAGTTGCAGCCCAGGTTGATTCCCTGACTGAGAACCTTGAGCAAAGGGAACTGGCTCTACATGCTATTAATAATCAATACACTGCTCAGGTTAAACATACAGAGCATGCCATGTCCGAGATACAGAAAATGAACGAGTTGTGCAAGAAGCTGCAAGAGGAAAACAGCGTGACCAAGCAGGAGCTAGAGCGGGTCAACGGTGAAAGGACACAAAAGGAAGAAGAGGTCCATAAATTAGTTCTGGAAAAAGAGGAGTTGAGTAGGAGTTGCAGTTTTGAGATTCAGCGGACACAGGAACAGCTGCAGCGCCAAAGTCAACAGCAACACGGTAGCATGGAGAACATGAAGGCCAAGATGGAGCAGCTCCAGGTCCAGGTTAGTGCCAAAGATGATATTATCACCGGATTGAAATCAGAAGTTCATAGAGTTGAACAAACTCTTCAGGAGTCTGAAAAAGAGTGGCTTGCTGTTCTTGATAGGGAAGCGCAGGCTAAGAATGTCCTTGCTGTTCGGCTCCAAGAAATCGAGCGTGAACAGATGTCCAAAGACAGTAAAGTGCACGCTCTGAAACAGGACCTTGATCGTTTAAATGAGAAGTTAGCTGAAGCCACCCTGGCTATTGAACAAGGCTCAGAGAGACTTAAGGAGAAAGAATCGGATGCGTTAATGAGTCGAAGCAATTTAGAAGAGATCGTGTCCACCGTTCAAGTAAAGGATAGGGAGAATTTAGAATTAAGACAGGCCTTACATGATACGCAAATAGCGCTCCAGAAATTGGAAGAAAGCCAGGAGTATGCTCAGAAAGAGGTATCCCGGTTAACACGGGCCATGTCAGATAAAGAAGTGGCTTTTGAAGAAGGAAACGTTTCCTTGCGATGCACGATTAAACATCTGCAGGAAGACCATACGTCTCGAGTATCTTCCTTTAAACAGGAATTAGCGAAGTTAGAGCTGGAGCTCGAGCAAAGGCATGCGGAGGGATTAGAAAATAAAAGGGATAGTGAAAGCAAGATCGCTTCATTGTCCGAAAGTATGAAAAATCTTGAAGAACTCATGACGGAAATCCAGAAATCAGAAACGCTCAAAGAGACTAGTTTAAAACACACTGCACTTATCCAAAACAAAGATGATGAAATCGGTTGTATGCGCATTCAGGTCAGTCAGCAGAAAGAACTGCTCGCCGCACTCAGCCAGCAGTTAAAAGTGAGGGATGCATCAGTGACACAGGTGCTCGCAGCTGCCTCGAACGAAATGATCAAACACGAGGAGCAGAAAAGCAATCTGCTGTCACAGCTGGAAGAAACCAAAGGACGTCTGTCTCTTTGCCAAAGTCAAATGGAAAATATGGAATTGGAGAACAAGACTTTGGTGAAAGACAACAGTGAACTTCGAATCGAGATTTCCAATGTAACGAAAGAAAAAGAGGCCATGAAGAAAAAGCTTCAAGCAGTGCTTGTTGTCAGGAAAGAACTGCTAAAGAAAATAGAGGGACATGAGAAGGAACATGCAGAGCGTGCAGAGAACCAAGTAGAAATGTCAGCCTTGCAGGAGAAATTGGAAGAACTCAAGATGCAAATAAACTCTCTCACGAAAGAAAATAATACAACGGTTTCTGATCTTAGTCAGCAGTTAAAGGATAAAGACAGTAAAATCAACGAGTTATTGCTCTTCATGTCAGAGAAAGAGCAGACCATAGTGCAGATGGAAGACCGTGCCCATTGGTTACAAGGCAGATTGAATGAACAGGAGGAGAATTTGATCTCCACACTCCAGAAACTAGAAGAACAGAGGCATTTAATCGACCAGCTGCAGATTACCAGCGACGAGAAAGATGTTGCTTTCGAGGCCGAGAAGCTGAAATTGAGGGCCGAACTTGAGCAGCTCGAGAAAGACCTCAGCATGACCGACAACGATGCAAGAAGAGAGATATCACGTCATACTGAAGAATTAGAAAACGAATTGGCCGAGGTAAAGAAAGAGAAAGCCGAGCTGCAGAAGAAAGCTTTGATGGCCTGCAAAAAATCTCAAAGTCAGAAAATGTTAAACGATGAGCTTTGTGAAATCAAGGCCATCTTCAAATCTCTTCAGGAGAAGCACGATCAGCAAGCACGTGAACTCGTGGCTGTCCAGTCGAGTTATGATCTCAGAATTCAAGAGCTGGGATGTGCACTACAGAATTCAAATTGTCTGCAAGACAAAATAGAGACCTTAGAGAGAGAGGTCGAGGAAAGAGAAACGTCCATGCAGCGTTTACGAGTGTCCTTAGAAACACAATCAGTGCAAACATCATCGCTTCTTGAAGAGCTGGAATGTTGTAAACAAAACCTGGAAAATGTGAAATCTGAATTGGCTCGTAAAGATGACTTACTGATCAGTTTGAAAGAACAGTCGAAGGAAATGGCAGAAAACACGATGTGTGCAAGATCTGAGCTTGCTAAAGAAATCACAGAGAAGAATGATGAAATCGCCAAGCAAAACGCTTACATCCAAACTACTGAACAGCAACTTAAGGACCTGCAACAAAGCATGACAAAGCTGCAATCTGACCATCGAAATCAGCTGGATATGCTTAACGCGTCTGTTGAAGAAACACCATCACCTGTACTTTGTGAAGAGCTAGAGGGTCCTAAACAGAAATTAGAAAAGGTCACCTATGAAACGGTCCATAAAGATGAACGGCTGGTCAAGTTGGAGGAAAGATCCGAAGAAATGGTGGAGAATTCACCGTTTGAAAGATCTGAACTTGTTCGAGAGATCAGTGAGAAAAACCAAGAAATTGAGATACAAAAGTTGTGCATTCAAACAACCGAAAGACGACTCGAGCAGCTTAAAGAAAACATGTCCAAGCTACAGACTGAGCATCGGAACCAATCGGCATCTTTTGAAGAGCTTAAATTGAGTTTGAAGGCAGCTGAAAGTGACGAATGCGAGAAAAACCAGTTTGACATGGAAAGACTTCGTCAAGAAAGAGACGCCGTAACGACCGAGCTGGAGTCCGCCTTACAAATGGTCACTCAGAGATCGGAACTGGTCCAAGCTTTGCAGAACGAATTAACCGTAACTCGGCAGCAGGTTTCCGTGGAACGCTCCCGGTGGCAAGAAGCAAAATCTGAAGTCGAGCGACTGAAATTGGAAATAGAAACACTACAGAGAGAAAACAAGAGCTGCATCATGAACTGTGAAAAGACCAAACAGGATTCTGCACAACTTGAGTCGCTGATGAAGCAACTTGAAGCCCAAAACAAGGAGCTTCTGATTAAGACTGAATTACTCGACAAGACGGTTGCGTCAGACGATGAGCCATCCGTTCGATCTGACCGCTCAAGAGTGACATGCGAACAGCAATCCCATTTTAAAGATGATAATACTCTGTCAGAGTTTCGGTCTCTGATTTCAGAAAAGGAGGCTCTCGTATCTGCTCTAGAACAACAACTTCAGAGACAAATCCACCTCCATGAGGTAGAAATGGAAAAAATGAGAATTGAAGTCAGTGAGCGGCAACAAAAACCATCAGAAATCGGAGAAAATAAGTCAGTAGATCAGCTAACTAAAAAACTTCAAGCCGCTTTGATTTCTCGCAAGGAGCTTTTGAAGGAGAACCGGGCTATCAAAGAAGAAATCCAGAAACTACAATCAAAGAATGAACATTTACAAAGTGAGATGTCTTCTTTAGAAAGTGTCGCTTCTGAACTCAGACGTCAGAAAAATGTACTGGAACGTGACATGTCCACACTGAATGCTGAGAAACAGAACCTGGCCACAGACGTGGATCGAATTCTGAGTGATAATCACAACTTATCTGCAGCCTGTGAAAGCCTTAAACTCACAATCGAGAACATCACCCAACAGAAGCAAGCCTTCTCATGTCAACTAGAGTCCCTAAAGGACTCACAGACCGAGGAGTTATCCGAATGGAAATCCAAGCATGCCGATTTGAAGCAGGAGTATGAATCTCTCCTCCAAGCTTATGAGAACGTTAGCAGTGAAATGGACAAGATGAGGCAGCTTCTTGAAGGTGCTAAGAGAGAGAGACAGGACGCTCTTTTAAAGTCTCACAAACATGAATCTGAAAGGGACATTCTTGGAAAGCAGATTGGTGAATTAGTGGAAGAAAATGACAAAATGAAGGAAAAAATGAGAAAGATTGCCAAGTTGAAGCGGCAAAAGATCGAAGAGCTTGAAGTGGAAAATGAGAAGATAAAAAAGGACCTGATGTCTTTTGATGACCAACAAAAATGTACAGTTGAGGAATTAACTTCAAGAAATAATCAGTTGGAAAGTGAACTGAAGTCCCTTCAAGAATCATCAGAGGAGCTCCGAGGACAGATGTGTGAACTTCAGCAGGATAACCAGGTCTTAGCAAAGGAACTCCGAGAAACAAGCTTATCTCTTGAGAAGTGGCACAAGGAAGCTAAATCGACTGAAAGTAGTCTGCAGCTCAGATTAAGTGAGGCTCTCCATTTGAATGAAACTTTCACAGTGCAAATAGAGACTCAGAAAACAGATTTAGCAGTACATAGTGAGATGGTTGCACTGCTACAAAAGGAAAAGTCAAATCTTATTGAGAAATTAAAACGGGCAGAGCATGAGCATGAAGCAGAGGTGCGTGAGCGAGACAAAACTATATCGGATCTTTGGCAGGTGATCGATAGAAACGCACAAGAAGCCATAAACCTAAGTGAAAAGGTTACCATTTTGGAAGATGACAAATGTATGCTTCAAGAGGAACTTGAGAACGTCCAAGAGACATCCGAGAAGGTAAAAAACGAAAACGAGTATCTGGAGACCGTGCTTCTACAAAATTCCGAAAGAATTGACGAATTGACCGAGACAGTTAATGCCTTGCAATCACAAAGATTGCAGCTCTCGGCTCAGCTGAAGGACGTCAAGGAGGACAAGGCAAAGGTTCGTCAAGAAAAGGAACAGCTGCACTTGAAGCTTGTGAAAGAATTCGAAGAGAAGCTCAAAGCTTTGCAAAGAGGCACCGAAGGCTCTAAAAACATGAAGCGGGAACTTCAAGAGTTGCTAAAAGAAAAGCATCAAGAGATCACCCAGCTACAACAGGATTGTATTAAGTATCAGGAACTGATTTTGAATCTAGAAAGGTCTTTAAAGCACTCTGAGACCCAACACCAACATGTACAGAAGGAGCTCGAAGACATGACCGAGAAGGTCACAGGTTTGCAGAAGGAGAATGAGAATCTTGAAAAAGAACTCAAAACGCACGGAAATATTCTCCACGAGACCAGGGAGGAACTGTCCAGGGTAACATCCGAGAACGACGTGCTTAAGCAGAAACTCGCGGAGAGGCGAGAACGGTCCGAATTTGAGTCGGCGGAAAAGGAGAAGTCCTTGGGAAAAATGGCGGAACAGCAACAAGCCCTTTTGAAAGAACAGCGGGCTGAGCTGCAGAAACAAATCAACGACTTGCTAGAGCAGAATAACAGGGAAGCTCAAGTTATTGCATCCTTACACAAACAACTTGAGTCCAGAGATTCGCAGATGAAAACTCTGAAGAGAGAAGCAGAGACTAATTCGGCCAAACTAGCAGTGTTGAGTGTAGATCCAAACATTGGCGATGCTACAAAGCAATGGGACAATATATTCCAAAAGGTCTTGCATGATAAGGATAGCCAGCTTCTTGAACAGAGCTTGGTTATTACTCAACTCTCAGAGGACAATAGCGAGAAAGCTAGAGTGCTAAAAGATATGCAGGTTGCCAACAGGAAGTTGGAGGGGACTTTGAACGAATATTCGGTTGCAGCTGCAGCACACCAGAGGCAGCACTTTGTAATGCGTGCAAGCAATACTGAACTCAATCAGAACCTCGAAATACTTACGAAACGGTCGTCCAAACAAGGTGCCTTAATCGAGAGGTTAGTGAACAAGAAAAGCACACTCGTGAAACAACTTGATGAGCAAAAATACTCGGTTTCACAAGTACAGTCCAGTCTTGAGCACTCGTCTAAAATGTTATCAGATAAAGAATCTGAGCTGCTTTTAGTCCAGGCCCAGAACAGCAAACTTCTGGTTGACTTGGAGAAACAACAAGCCATTTCATTGCACTTGAAATCTCTTATTCAGAGCAAAGATTCTGAGATATCCTCCCTGTTATCCTCAAAAGATGGGCAGTTGTCAGGGTATCTGGAGCAGCTTCAGGCTAATCATCATGCTCAATTAGCAGGGTATGAGGATAGATTAGCCGCTCTCTATACCAAGCAAGAAAGATCTGAGAAAGAAGCGAAGGCTTTAGGAAGCAAAGTCCGAAGTCTTCAGGCCAGATTGGACCGAGGTGCTCAGGAGAAGGAACAGATGGTAATAAATGTTGACACTTTAAGGAACTCGATATTGTCTTTGCAGTCTGAGAACGAATGTTTGACCTCAGAATTACAGCAGATTAAAGAACAGGGTAAAGAAGAGTCTGCTGAGAGTGTGACCAAGAGCTTAAAACAAGAGATCAAAACCCTTCTTCATCAGATGGATGACCTCAATTCAGAGAACGCTATGCTCAAAGCGCAGCTCATCAGATACCGAGAGGATTTAAACCAGGTGTTATCCCTTAAAGACAACCAGCTGAAGGATCTACTCAAAAAGCACCAGGATTCAATCAGAAACCTCGAGAACCAAAAAAGAACTGTTGAAATGCATCATCGTGATGCCGTCCTAGAGGCACAGAAGGAAGCAGAGGAAATCAAAGCCTTAAAAGAAGAGAAAGGTAACCTACGTTCTCAGGTACAAGAACTGCAAGACAGTTTATCGGCCTTACAGAAGGAGAGACTGGAGACAAATGAGAGTAAAGTGATCGCTGATTTGCAGCAAGCCATAGCGGCGAAAGCTTCCGAATGTAATGAACTCCAGCAAAAGTTGTTTAGCCAACGAGTGGCTGCAGACGACTTAAACAGGAGCCTAAAGGAAACTCTCAAAAGGTCTGAGAGAAAATTGGTGGAGGCTGAAGAAAAATATAATGAAGAACTAAGCACTTTTGAGCGTGAATTTAATTTGCTGAGAAACGAGAGAGAAACTGCAAACCAGAGGGTTGCAGATTTGGCCAGAGACATCATGCAAGCCGAGCAGGATTTGTCTGAAGCTGAAAGCCGAAACGAGAACCTGAAATCTCAGAATGAGTCGCTCGGGAAAGCCATGGCGGCGCTGCAAAACGACCGGGATCAGCTCATCGACGAGTTCAAGATTTTACGCAGCAGATACGACGAAGAGCTCCGGGAAGCTACAGCATCCATGAACAAATATGAGCGTCAGCTAAACGATTCCACCTCAGAGATATCAGCTCTTGCTACAGAAAAGAATGTCTTGGTCCAAAAGCTTCTGGCACTGGAAAGCAATGATCCACACTCCAAATTATCGGCACTGGTGAACAATCTTTCACAAGCAGTATCGGAGAAAGAGGCCCAGCTTAAACAGGCATCGTTGGAGAAGAGCTCCTATAGCAGACAGTTTAACGCATTTTCTAAAGCAATGGTCAGTCTTCAGTCTGACCGAGACAGACTGTTGGAGGAACTCCGGAAGGCCAAGAAGGAAGTCGAACATGGACAGCGAACAAGCCCTGATACACTCAAGTCTATAAAATCAGAGGATTCCACTAGCCTTAGCATCAGTGTTGGTGCTCTTCAGACTGAGAGAGATGGCCTGGTGAGTCCTAGGCTGTGTCTCTGATTAGATTCAGTACTATTTGTGGCATGTGGGCATTCACTCTGGGCATGCGAGTCTGGTTGGTGTGCTTTGGTGTGGCTTTGATTTTGGATGTGTCTGCGCATGGGATTCGGTCTTTAACCTTTTTTGGTTCAAAATGACCCATCGGACATTTGAACCAAAAAGTAGCTGTCCCACGTCTTCCATCTCTTGTGCACCAGGCATGGGAATGGCTTTTGAGGCCCTCTTTCTGTCAGTATTGCTTATGTAACTCGTCACTGAGATTTATGGAGATCAATTGGGATTTGTACCCTTACAATCCTATACAATATATGGAGATGGCTTGAAGCCATGGGACAGAACATTGAACCGATTATGACTGTTTTCAGCATTTTAGATTTTTTGTGTTTTCTGCTATGGCTTTTAAAGACAATCTCTTCTTTTCCTTCCAGCTGAAGGAGGTTGGAAATTTGCGGTCCCAGAACGCCGAGCTGATGGAGTTGAAGCAGAAATATGATGACCAGCAGAGGGCGCTGCAACAAGCTCACACTTACAGACAACAGCTTGAAAAAGACATTCTGGGATACCAGGCAGAGCTGAGGTAATTCTAGGATAATTCGCTTAAATTTCTTTTCTTTTTAGAGAGAGAGAGAGAGAGAGAAACAATTCTGTCACTCTTCACTAACTGTGCAGCGTGTTCCTCTTGGCTGAAAGCAGTATAGACAACAATACCATAGGGAAGTCATTGAGTCTGATCATTATTACTCAATAAACTAAAACAGCACGGGTAGCCATTCTTAGGCTTCTACTGTTATTATCGGGACTGGACTGACTGAGAGAAACAGACATTAGTGGCACACACACACACACAGAGGAGGTCATTAGCACTATGCTTGGTATATGATCTGCAGGAAACTGTGTGTATCATTTGATGGAAGAACGGTGCGTGTATGTGTTTACAGTGACATCATTGTGTTTTGTATCCCCCCCCCCATACATGCAGGTCTGAAAAGAGCCGACTGCAGTTTGAATGTCCAGCTCTCAGGGAGACCAGCAAGGTAACATAACACATGCCTTATTCCAGTCAGACAGGGAGGTCACACAGTTCTGTATATAAAGTACATCGCTAAAGCTTGTAGCATAGCTTATAGACTAGTAGCACATAGTATAGCTTAGAGTTATATAGACTTAGCTTAGAGTCTAGATGTAGAAGTGGTTTATAGAGTATAGATAGAGTCTTTGTTTCATGTCATAGTTAATGTTTAGGTTAGTTGGTTTAGTTAGCTTAGTTGGTCATGGTTCTTGTTTTTCTCGAGTCTGCCCTCCTCCGGTTCAATAAAAGCTCTGGTCCTAACCGCACTCGCATCCGTCCTGCTTCGTTTACGTCACGAACCGTGACCGTTAGGATTTTTTATCAGATCACCACTCAAGTATGCTAGAACAGGGATGGAGAAACGATCGATCCGTTCGCTAGCACACCAGGCAGGTGAAGGCCCTGTGTGCTTGCCAAGTTACTTGGCAAGTAACGTCCTGGTTCTCAGCAAATCCATTTGACCAAGCTAAAAGCGGTAGCTATCATAAGCTAATAAAGTATGCTGAGCTGGTTAGCTACTTCAGCGCATTAATACACAAAGGAGTAGATACATTTCAACATAGGGGATGAATTGGCCACGGTCAAGTCATCTGTGCAAGTTAATTATG
>JAOUWY010000050.1:10894730-10906734 GCA_025728095.1 Prietella phreatophila | reverse complement strand
CAGACATTAATGTCTAAACCGCTGGCAACAAAAGTGAGTACACCCCTAAGTGAAAATGTCCAAATTGGGCCCAAAGTATTCTATAATATAATAATACGACATCCAAGAGTTCAAGCACAAGGACGCGTATAGCGGTGCATGTGATTGAATTTTAAATTGATAAGTACGGTAGCCTAATCTGCACGTTATTGAATGTGTCACACTGTTGTATAATGCAAAATGGCAGCACATGGCGATTGTGTACATAACCTGGCACCAAGTCATGTTAAATTGGTCCTTGTTTAGTGTATTATTATTTTTATCTTTAAATAATTGGCTGACTTGAAATAGGTTTTTTTTTACAAATTGGAACTCAGTGAGGCTCTCGCAGCCTGGGTGACGTAACCATTTTTCTTTTCTGTCTTTTTCCCCCTAGATTATCTGGTTTATAAACTAGAGGCGCAGCAGTCACTGAATAAGGAGAAGGTGAGGCAGTGTGTAATCTTTATATTTACATTTACGGCATTTGGTAGACACCCTTATCCAGAGCGACTTACATTTATTTCATACATATTTATTTTATACAACTGAGCAGTTACTGGTTAAGGGCCTTGCTCAAGGGCCCAGCATTGGCAGCTTGGTGGTGCTGGGATTTGAACTCCCGACCTTCCGATCAGTAGTCCAATGTCTTAACCACGAAAGTTGAGCAAAGCTTCTTTCACAACTTTTTCAAACTGAGTTAATCTCCAGCATTGATTATAGGAAGGCAGGTAATGGTAAATGTGCACTTATATAGCGCTTTTAACCAAAGCGCTTTACACTGTGTCTCATTCACCCATTCACACACACACCCACACACACACATCAATGGTAGGAGAGCAAGGCGCTAACTTGTCATCGGGAGCAACTTGGGGTTCAGCGTCTTGCCCAAGGACTCTTCGGCATGTGGAGTCACCCGGGCCAATGGTAGACATCATGCAATGAGAGACTTCTAATCTACTTTAAAATATCACACGATGTAGCTATTCATACCTAAATATTATTTCAAGATTTATATCATATGAAGCTCACTGAGTTACACGGTAAGCCAAGTTTACAGATTATTTTGACTTCATTGTAAGAGTAAAAACAGTTTATTGTTCCTCAAAGACATGCTCAGTATGGTTTAAGTAACCATTTTAAGGAGTAAAACATGACTGGCCATGCTGTTAAAAGAATAATTAGCAATTATGTTTGCATGCAAATCAGTATTCCTATATTATATCAGAATTTGGCAAAATTCTAATTAGTACGGAGTCGTGTAAACGCAGATTTTTAAATCTGTTTATTTGGAGTCAGCATTATATGAGTTCTTGTGTACGGTAAGTTGTCATTTATTACACTTGGCCATTGTATATGATGCTTGAGTTACTGTCATGCTTTGATGGCTGTGTATGTACACATGTATACGTATGAGTCTGTGTGTATGAGTGCGTGTATGTGAGACGGAGCTCTGGGACTATGTTTAGGTGCACTCGCAATACAGTTTACACATCACACTACCGTTGGGCATTCGCTAGGTTTAACCTTCCATCTTTGGTGTCTTCTTTCACACTGTCCACTGCGCTTTGTGTGTGATTGCTGTAGAGGCTTGACACCATCAGCGTATTAGCTTGAGCTGCCTTTTGTCAGGATTGAACACACACTGCATGAATGTGAGAGCTTCTCATGCCCGTGTAAGAGGTCAATCGACGTGTGAGTGAATGTAAGTAAGTAAGTAAAGTTTGTAGAACGGTGCAAGCAGCAGCTTCAGGTGTGTTCAGTGTCTCACGTGTATGCTAGTCATATGTTTGGACAGCTTGAAGATATATTTTTACTTGTCTTAGCATGTTGTTGGTGTTCTTCCACAGCAAGATTCCAGTAGCAAGATTAACTCTCTACACACACAGCACCAGATGCTGAAGGTCAGTGTTCTGCCTGTCTGTCTTTCTGTCTATCTATCTATCTATCTATCATATCTGTCTGTCTATTTATCTATCGATGTGCGTGTACTTGTGCTTGCAGAATCAGCACGAGGAGCTGAAGAAACAGTTCTATGAGCTGCAGGAGCAGCATCATGCTCAAGCTGAAGACCACAGTAAGGTTGTGGATGATCACCAGCAGAGATATGAGCGATTACAGCAGACTAAAGAGATTGAGATCTCAAAACTCAAAGGTATCGCTTCATCATATAATGTTTTACCTTCGTATCTCACAGTGTACAGAGCAGCTTTTCTACTCTCAGTACCACGTGATTTAGTACTCATTAAGCCATGGGTGGGCTCCCAAATTCTTTCCACAAATCACCCCAAATGGAGATTATTCATTTTCTGTGACCCCCAAAATCTGGACCATTCTGGGTTTATAAATTAGGACTCCATCCATCCATCCATCCATCTTCTACCGCTTACTCCTTCTTCAGGGTTGCGGGGAACCTGGAGTCTATCCCAGGGAGCATGGGGCACAAGGCGGGGCACACCCTGGACAGGGTGCCAGTAATTGGGACTCCATATTCAGTCAATTTGTCTACATTTTTGTGTTTGTTTTCTAGACTTCTGTTGAGTCACTATTTGTCTAATGTTATTACTAAAGTCCGATTCTAGTACAGCATTTCAGGATGGCAAAAAAGACTGAAATAGCATGTGCACGTTTATCTGAAAGGTATGTCTGACTGTGATGTCTAGTAACATCTCAGAATAGTAGCACACAGAAAGGCTCTTCATATTTAGAACGCTATTCAGACTTTCTCTCACGACCCTGTTTGTACATCAAATGACCACACATGGGGTCGCAACCCCACGTTTTGGAACCCAAGCATTAGGCATTATTTGTTACGGAGCTGCCACCTACTGGGATGTGTGACGTGTTCCACTTCTGTTCTCGTGCCCTTGTTAACTTCCCCTCTCCACTTTGCCTTGAAAGGCTATCCATTACTTAATCAGCTCGAGTGAAGTTCATTAGATGACCTTTAGATGAGGGAGATCGCATTAAACTTCATGAGCAGCCTCTACCCAAAATGCATTGCTGCACTCTGATGAATTGTATGTTGAAGTTGATGAAAGTGTGTTAAGCACAGTGTTGGGTGGTTTGATATGTGCAGTGTTGAAATATGTCTCCTGTAGAAAGTGTTTATAACCTGCGAGAGGAGAACAGGCAGCTGAGGAAGGCTCATCAGGAGATCCATGTGCAGCTGCAGGATACCAGGGTAAGCCCTTGAGGCAGTGTGGGTAATGTAGATTTTTAAATGACTGCTTCATTTGCTAAATTTCCCCAACTTTTACATTATTATTAAACACCACAGCTAGTTTTCCCACTACCAGTCAAAAGTACGGACATGCTCATGGGAAGGGTTTCTTCAGACGTACTATTTTAGAAGAATAATACTCTGAAATAACACAGACGGTGACCAAGAAAGTGTTAAACCAATCAAAACGTTCTGTTCTGTCCAATTCTTAACAATATACTGTCTTTAAAAATGGCCGTGAAAAATCTGGTGTCCAAACATTTGAATGGTTTACTTAAAAAAAACAAAACAGTTATTATTCTCAAAGTGAATGTTTGCCATGTTACATACATTTTAATGTCTAATTCCATTCCATTTACTGACAAATCATCATCATTGCATGTTCTCCATGTTGCTTTGTGTTACACAGTTATTGTCTGAAGTGTGTCGTGTCTAACTGTGACTGAAATCTAGTGTTGTGCAAAATGGCTTGAGGCTAGTTGACTTGTGCTGATCCTCTCTTTAGCAACAGCACAAGAACTTAAAAGCATCCCATGATCAGCTTGCATTGACCCTGGAGGACCACAAGAGTGCGCTAGCAGTGGCTCAGGTGTGTGTGTGTGTGTGTGTGTGTGTGTGTGTGTGTGTCCGTCCACTGGAACGAGACACTGTGGTACTCTTCAAAGTGACGCTGCTGTTAGTCCTAAGCTAAGGAAGTAGCCTGTCACTCTTAAAACACAGCTTTACTTCTTTTTAACTCTTTTTTTGTTTGTTTTTTGTTTCTTCTCATTTTCCGTTTCTTTCTCACTGGTATCTTTTCTTTCTTCAAGTCAGGGTAGTATTATTGACCTGTGTGGAATATAGTATCGGTTTTAACAACAAAAACAAATCAATAACAGTAGTAATCAAGCAATAATGACAAAAATGGCAACAGTTGAGTTAAATCAGGGATGCGTATCCCCTAGTGTCCTTTCAGGAATTCCGTCAGTTTGTGTTTCTCTTTCTTCTGCTTCCGAGCATCACCAGAAGCGAACTTCTGAAAGCTTTATGGTTGGCTGTCAATCAAACAAGGGGACTAGGAAGTAAACTGGATGTTTCTGGGTTTCTGGCTTTTTTTTTGCACCTGACCAGCTGACTCTCAAATAACCTTTTACTACAAATAGAGTTTGTCCTTTGTCTGTCTTTTTCTATGTGTATTCATTGTCCTGTCATACCAATAACCTGTCACCAGCATCACCACATCTATATCAGTGATTCTTTATTATTATTATTATTATTATTATTATTATTATTATTATTATTATTTGATTGTGTGTTGAAAAGTCTGTCAATAAACATTACATACTATATTGTAGCTTAGTAAATTATTATTTAATGATTCATTCTTATTACTTCTTCATAATAAGCCCTTCAAATTACTATACTAATCACATAACTTTGAGTTTGTTGTCATTACTATACTACTGTAATATTATATATTACATCTTTGCCAATTTCTTTATAGGTTCTATAATTGTATCTGGACCTACTGTATGCACCAATATATTTACTGTACTGTAGTTTATGCGTACTTGACTCCAACGAGTACATGTCTGCATATGAGAGTAACACAGTGTTTAACATGCCTCTTTGTGGTTTGTAGGTCCAGGTGGATGAGTATAAGCAGCTGAAGGAGACTCTGAATAAAATGCCTAGTCTGAAGCAGCCTGAAGATGCTCAACCTGCTGTGACTCAGAGCAGACAAGCAGAGGTACAAACAAACACTAGTAAAAAACAACATATTCCAAACCCAACACTCTCCAACAAACAGCAATAAAAACCCAACACTCTCCAACAAACACCAATGAAAACCCAACACTCCAACAAACACCAATGAAAACCCAACACTCCAACAAACCCCAATGAAAACCCAACACTCTCCAACAAACAGCAATAAAAACCCAACACTGTCCAACAAACACCAATGAAAACCCAACACTCTCCAACAAACACCAATGAAAACCCAAGACTCCAACAAACACCAATAAAACCCAACACTCTCCAACAAACAGCAATAAAAACCCAACACTGTCCAACAAACACCAATAAAAACCCAACACTGTCCAACAAACACCAATGAAAACCCAACACTCTCCAACAAACACCAATGAAAACCCAACACTCCAACAAACACCAATGAAAACCCAACACTGTCCAACAAACACCAATAAAAACCCAACACTCTCCAACAAACAGCAATAAAAACCCAACACTCTCCAACAAACAGCAATAAAAATCCAACACTCTCCAACAAACACCAGTGAAAACCCAACACTCCAACAAACAATATTTAAAAACCCAGCACACTCTAACAAAGACAAAAAAACAACTCACGCCAACAAACGCCAATAAAAACCCAACATTATTTAACAAACCCAACACTTTCCAACAAACACCAGTAAAAACCCAACACACTTCAACAAACACCAATGAAAAGAAACACTAGTTAAAAAACCCAGCAGTCTCAAACAAACAAAAAAAGAAAATTCAACATTCTGCAACAAACACCAACAGAATACTACTTTCTATCTTCTATGCTCTTAAACAAAAAGTTGATCTTACTTTCAATGTTGATTTATACATCATATCATATCATATTAGCATTCCTGGCCATAATCACTCAATTTACATTCGTACTTGTAGTAGAGTTTGGAGTTGGTGTGTCTGTCCATTAAATGGTGTCCTCTGACCATTAATGCTCTGCATATTTCAAAATGTTCCATTTTCCTTATCATCATGGGCCAGCAGGGGCAGAAGCAAGATGGGAGAAGGGTGGAAGAAGGTCAGAAAGAAGAGGGGAGGCTTGAAGGCATGGATCAGCCTCAAAAAACAGAACAGCATGATCAGCTTCACCATGAAGAAGAAGAAGAAGAAGAGAAAGAACCAGAACAAAACCTGCCTGATGAAAATGCATTAGAGAGGGAGAGTCACATTGCACAGCCGGTCAGCTGATTTTAGTTTCTGTCTTGTTATCTGTCCATGTGTTATTTCCACTTCCACCTGCCATCAAGACGAGTTCTGAGCAGGGAATTGGGTTTCAGGGCTCTATTTGCTTTTGGGTTCTTTATATGTTTCATCACTTTTTGCACTGACGTTGTTGTATATAAAGTGTAAACTGATGGTCTGGCATCAGGGTGGAAATAAATCTTGTGGTGATGATGATGATGATGATGATGATGTCTCTATGTGTGTTTCCAGGTGAGTGCTACTCAGGGAAACCGCATCAAATCTGCCTACGAGCAGCAGCAGGAAGAACAGCGGCGCTTAGCTGCTCAGTTGGAGGAGGAACAGCAGCAGCTTCTTCAGAGAAAGGAAGAACTGCAGCGAGAGAGGGAGAAGAGAGAACGAATGGAGAGAGAGAGGGAGGAGAAAGCGCGGATGGAGAGATTGAGGGCGGAGAGAGAACGAATGGAGAGAGAGAGGGAGGAGAAAGAGCGGATGGAAAGGGAAAAGGAAGAGAGAAGGCAGCGAGAAGAGCAGCAGCACAGAGAACTCCAGGAACAGCAGTTCCAGGATGAACAGCTCAGGTTCGGCGCAGTACACACGCATCCTAAGGATACCAATATTTACTCAAAAATAATACTATGTAATACCACATGATGCTATGTGAAGTAAACCTAAGGTCTATTGCTGCGCTGGTGAATAGACGACACAGAATGATAGTGATCTGGACATACTTGATTAATAATGACAACCAAAGCAAGTCAGACTGCAGACTGTTGTTTGTGAAAATATCAAGTGGAGCAACTTCAGCATCTTCTTACAATCCAAGTAACCTGTATCGTTAGTAACGGTATCTTAATGAATGAGACATGCCAGTGGATACACATTGCTTGCGAGCCAAAGTGCACGTTGCGGACATGTGTAATGATCACACTCGCTCACGCTGCTCTACCCCCTCAAACTCTGTATTAAAGAGAGAGAGATGCCTTGTGAATTAGCATCCCAATGAGGGTGTCTTCTGCCTAGCCTTAGAGCGCAGGAGCATAGGCCCCAGATCTCCCATGACCAGGTTAAATTGGTCTGTGAAGATGAGTAAATAAATTGCTAAAGAATGACTGTATTATTTGTATGTCTCATTCAGGAAAAAATCGCTGTATGTAAATATGGAGCCTGGCATTGCCCATCATGAAGAAGGTAAATGTTTATGTTAATATTATTGTACACTGTGAATATACATTTCTGTTACTGAAACTAAGCAGTTATTTAATATATATATATATATATATTTTTTAAGATAACACCAAACAATGTTAGATTACACATGCAAGTGAAAAACAAAACGTCCCAGATTACAATGTATGCCTCAAACATTAATCTAAACTCATTAAGATCCGAGGACTGTCTGTGGCGTGGCCTAATATTCTAATTACATTACATTACATTACTGGCATTTATGACCAACTGACATTTATCTCGTTTATACAACTGAGCCGTTATGGGTTAACGGGCCCGGCATTGTACTGTTTAACTCCACGACTACAAACCTACCTAGCTGTAGTATGATCACAGCAGGTTGTGTTTGCTAGTAGGGGTGTTGTGGTGTCACAGTGCGTGATCAGCCAACCCCAAAATACAGATGAAGCTGTTTTTACGTCTATTACACGCTACCCATTCATTTAATCCTTACTCCAGTCGTTCTTGTTCCTTCTGTGTCCAGCTGCAACTTACCAAAAATATAGGTTCTATTTTTTTAATCACATTTTTTAATCCTGGACTCCCCCTAAATCATGCCACAGTAAATGGCAAAATGGTAAATGTGCGCACGTATATAGCACTTTACATTGTGTCTCATTCACACACACCAATGGTAGCAGAGCTGCCATGCAAGGTGCTAACTTGCCATCGGGAGAAACTTGGGGTTCAGTGTCTTACCCAAGGACACTTTGGCATGTGGAGTCACCCGGGCCAGGAATCGAACCTCCAACCCTACAATTAGTGGACAACCCACTCTACCACCTCTACCACCTGCGCCACATCCGCCCCAGTAACCTTCTTTTCTCTGTGCAGGGGACACGATTGCACTGAAAATGCTTTAGCTGTGTAATCCACTACTGTTATATTGCTACCTCTGCTGCCACAATTCTAAGCAGCAAGGCAAACCGAAACAGTAGTTTGATTATCCAGCCATCCATCCATCTATTTTCCACACTGCACAGTTCTGCAGGGAGCTTGGAGTCTATCCCGGGGAACTCTGGGCACAAGGTGGGGGACACCAACCCATCGCAGGGCACATTCACACACTATGGACAATTTGGAAATGCCAATCAGCCTACAGCACAGGTTTTTAGACCGGGAAAGGAAACCGGAGTACCCGGGAAACCCTAGAAGAACGAGGAGAACATGCAAACTCTGTGCACACACAGGGCAGAGGCGGGAAGTGAACCCCTAACCCTGGAGGTGCGAGGCAAACAGGCTTGATTTTTGATTTGTTTATTGATGGATGGATGGATGGATTGATGGTTCAGTGCCATTCTTCTTAAATGACAATGCGATAAATACTCACAAAGTAAAAGTGTTAATAGAAAAATCGTTCTCAAAAATGACAAAAGAAGGGGTTGATCATTTATTATTTTTTGTTCTAGACTACATGAAATGAACAGTTTCAGCATTTTGTAGCACCCTCTCCTAAAACGTAGACTTATTATTCATTCATTAATATTCATTCAAATCTTCTCAGAATTCTTGGGAGGTTTTTGCACCCTCTGTGGTCTGCAGACAGAAAGGCACAGATCATGGGTACTGCAATTCTATTAAGACTGACTGTAAATGTATGTCTACAGTATGTTGAACAGCTGTGAGCATGATGATAATTGTCTTTTCATTCTTTTTAAAGAGAATAATGTCCATCCCGAGGAAGTGCAGCGACAAGAGGAAGACAAGCATGCGCATCATGAAGAGGTAAGGGTGTCTCTCTATTAAACACACAGAGAAAAATACGCAAATGTATGGTTTTCCCCCGGTTGTTTCCCTTGCTTGAACGGCTGAGAAGTGTCCGGTGTGATTATACAGTACGAGAGCGGCATCTAGAGGCGAAATAAGACTTATCACTGACAGACTTTGTTGTGCTATTTGAAGTGTTTTTCATTCATTTTCTAGTTTTATTTGTTATTTAGGGTGTTACTTTTTGGTTCAGTTTGGATGTATATCTTTTAAAAAATATATATTTATACATATTGAATATATATATTAATTTGTAATTAATAGATTTATTTCATGTTTAAAAAAGTACAGTACATTTTCATGGTACAGTCAGTACTATTTATTTTGGTAATATAGTTCTGCAGTATTGTACTCTGAGCGTTACGTTTTCAATCAGCATCAGTTGATTAATCGGTTAGTGGCAGGTCCTGCCCAACATAGTTATTGCTATTGGTAAAATCCACTATCGGACGACCTCTAGTCGAATTCATACGCAGTATAGTGTAGTGTTTTCTCACATGCATGATGGTTGTGATTTCTATCCGCGCATAGCAAACCATGGAGGCGGACATCGATCCAGCAAACGATCCCAACAATCAAGGAGAGGACGAGTTTGAGGAAGCCGAGCAACAGGCCAATGAGGACGAGGAGGAAGACGAGCCAGTGCCTGCAAGACACACTGATGCACACTTGGCCAAAGAGAATCAGCAGCAAGCTCCAGCTGATGAACCACTGGTGGTGAGTCTAACAGAGGTTTATTTTGCGAGGCAGCATCTTCTTTTCTAACAATCACATCTAACCATAAACTGGATTGTGCTTTGTTGCATTTTACCAACCTTATTAATATAATGCTAGTGTATGGCTTAATCTGTTTACTGTTTTGGTAATTTGACCAGTGTATGATAATGCTACTTTGTGTGTTCAACTGTATTTTATATTGCAAGTTCATAGATGTCTCGTTTACTGTAATGATACTTTTATGTTATTTCATATTTTAGCCTGTTGAATATAATACCAATGCAGGGGTAGCTTGATTATTATAATGCTAATGCTAATGGTAGTTTGTGCTTAGATTAAAATATATATGTAAAATCATTCGCAAATATCAGCGAGCTCAGATTTGAGGGCGCTTGTCTTACTTCAGTCTGAATGTCCATGTGCCCTTGCGTTGTAATGCGTGATGTTTTATTATCTAGAAATGGAGATGATTTTAATATTTGCAAGGTGAATGAAACAAAATAAACTGTCTTGTGCGCTTGCGCAGATGGCAGGAAACCCGGACAAACAGGAAGAAAATTTGGAGGAGCAATATCAGGAAGAGGTAGAAGATGAGGTCTATCTCTCTCTCTCTCTCTCTCACTCACACACACACACACACACACACACACACACACACACACACACACACACCTTATTAGTGACCTGTTGAAGCATTTGTGTGTTTCCTCTCAGGCTCAGGAAGATTTGGCTGTGCAGCAGAAACCAGAAGAGAGAGGAGTAGAAGAAGCAGATCCGTACAACGAAGAGAACGGAGAACAGGTATGTGCTCTCATCATTTTATTCATACACTGTTTGCATCAGCTGTTGTGAGACCGGCGCTCTTTCTGTTGTAAGTTTAACCCTCGATTAAACCTAAATAAGTTTGACCTTAAATTATTATTTAATGTGTGTGTGTGTGTGTGTGTGTGTGTGTGTGTGTGTGTGTGTGTGTGTGTGTATAAAACCATATAAACCATATCTTAGAGAATACTTTATATAATTTTGGCCAGGTTCTTGTCACATTGTTTTGTATAATTAAAGTAAGAAGTGCTGATGCTGTTGGCATGACATAAACTCCGTGTCTAATGGATAGCCTATATTTGAAAATTAATCTAACTGAGTCAAGTAGATAGTACACAAAAGTCAGAATCCTGCCTTACTTGTGGAGAATAAATTCAAGATGGAAGAACTTAAAGCAGGCTAGACGACCGGGTCAGAGCTTCTCTAAAACTGCAGGTCTTGTGGGGTGCAGTGGTTAGTACCTACCAAAAGTGGTCGAAGGAAGGACAACCGGTGAACCGGCGACAGGGTCATGGGCTCACAAGGCTCATTAATTTATGTGGGGAGTGAAGGTTAGCCTATCTTGTCTGATCCCATAGAAGAGCTACTGTAGCACAAATTACTGAAAAGGTTCATGTCATAGAAAGGCGTCAGAACACACAGTGCATCGCAGCTTTCTGTGTATGGGGCTGCATAGTTGTGTATCAGTCGGAGTGTCCATGCTGACCCCTGTCTACTACCAAAAGCACCTACAATGTGCACATGAGCATCAGCACCGGACCATGGAGCAGTGGAAGAAGGTGGCCTGGTCTGATGGACCACGTTTTCTTTTCATGTGAGTGGCCGCGTGTGTGTGCGTCGCTTATGTATTGAAGAGATGGCACCAGGATGCACTATGGGAAGAAAGCAAGCTGGCGGAGGAAGTGTGATGCTCTGGACAGAACAATGGCTGTAGTGTAGTGTTTTATTTGTTTAAAACCTGGCATATTAATACAGAATTCAATTCATGTGATGCACATTATCACAGGTATGTAAATATCAGGCTATGGGGTAGGTGTGACGCCACGGCCACTGTGGACCACTGTGGCGCAGTTGAGTCGGGCACGAGCAGGCATGGTGAAGCTGCGCGTGGCCGCGAACTCTCAACAGGTGTCAGCGTTTAGGTTGATCACCTGTCCTATTTAAGGACCAGTGTGTCCCGAGCGAGTCGCTCGTGATTATATGTTGTGTATACCTACGTTTACCTGTTTGTATAAGTTATAGTTTAATACGGAAGGACTTTGA
>JAOUWY010000050.1:10567842-10587309 GCA_025728095.1 Prietella phreatophila | reverse complement strand
TGGAGCTCCAGCCTGAGGTTAACCTGGTGACCTCAGAGCTGCAGCCTGAGACCTACGAGGAGGTCACCACTCCAGAGCTCCAGCTTAACATGGCGACCTCAGAGCTCGAACCTGAGATCCATGAGACAGGCTCACCTGCCGAGCTCCAGCTAGACGTCAACAGGGAGGCCCCAGCATCAAAGCCCAAGTGTCTGTTAACACGGACAACCCAGCCCTGCTCATGTCCAAGTCTGCCGACACGGCCGATCAAGTTCTGCTCAAGCCCAAGTCTACTGACACGGCCGACCAAGTTCAGCTCAAGCCCAAGTCTACTGACACGGCCGACCAAGCTCAGCTTAAGCCCAAGTCTACTGACATGGCTGACCAAGTTCTGCTCAAGCCCAAGTCTACTGACACAGCTGACCAAGTTCTGCTCAAGCCCAAGTCTACTGACACGGCTGACCAAGTTCTGTGCATGCCCAAGTCGGCTGACAGAGACAACCAAGTTCTGCTCACACCTGAGTTTGCTGAACCAACAACCAAGCTCTGCTCATGCTCACGTCTGATGACCTGACCAACCAAGTTATGCTCACGCCAGAGTCAAAAGAAACGTTCGACCAAGTCATGCTCACACCCAAATTTTCTGAAACAGACAACTAAGCTCTACCCATGGCTACGTTTGCTAACCTGTCCAATCAAGTTATGCGCATGCCCGAATCTGCTAACACAGCCTACAAAGTTCAGCCTGCATGCTTCGCTGTGAATGTCGCTCTGCTTTCCTGTTCAGCTGAGGACGTCAATATGCTTTCCTGCATCACCGAGGACATCGCTCAGCTTTCCTGTTCTGCTGAGGACGTTGCTCCGCTTTCCTGTTCCACCAAGGACGTCGCTCTGCTTTCCTTCTCTGCTGTGAACATCTCTCTGCTTTCCTGCTCCGCCAAGGACATCGCTCAGCTTTCCTGTTCTGCTGAAGACGTCACTCTGCTTTCCTGCTCTGCCGTGAATGTCGCTCTGGTTTTTTGTTTGACTAAGAATGCCTTGTGGAATATTAGATTAGTTGAGTATAGTAGATTAGTTTTGATTTTTTGTTATAACCATAGTCACAGTCATAGGTCATGTCATGTTTCGTGTTTCATGTTTAGATTCGTCTGTTTAGTTCATGCTGGTGTCTCCGCTCCCAGTTCATAGTCATAGCTTATGTTTCATGTTTTGTATATCGACCCTGTGTCCCGTGACTGTGACCTTGATTCCTACTTTGCCCCGTGAATGCCTGTTTGCCACTTGTCTGACCTTTTGCATGTTTGTGGATTACGATTTGGATTTACCTGTCTGTGTCTCATAAATGAAACTGTTCCTACTGCACTTGCATCTGTCATATCTACGTTACGTCACGATACGTGACATTGGGAGGGGGGTGGATTTGGTGGGTGTGTGTGTTTACCACATCTTACACTGCTCTTTCTGCCTCTCTCAAGCTTGTACGGTATGTTTTTGCAAGTGTGTGTATGTGTAGTGCATTCTTCACTAGTCTCTCTCTAACAAGTCTGGTGTGTGTGTGTGTGTGTGTGTGTGTGTGTGTGTGTGTGTCTGTGTGTGTGTGTGTGTGTGTGTGTGTGTGTGTGTGATTGCCTGAGAGGCAGAGGTCTCCTGCTGCTCTATTTGATTAGATCTGAGGGGCAAAACACAGCTGACCTGCTGCCACTCGTTTACCTCCTACTTTATACTGTCTATCTATTTCTCTTACTCTCTCACTCTCTTCTCACTATCACTCTGATTTATCTTTCTTCCTCTACTATTGTGTCCTCTCCTCTCCAAGTTTTTATTCCTCTTTGTTTACTCTTCCAATCCTGTTTTCTCTTTCCTTTTCTTATCTCTTCTTTAATTTTTTTTATCCTATATTCTCTCTAAATCTTACATTGTCCTCTATATTTCTCATGCCATATTTTCACTCTTTTCTTTTCTAATGCTGTCTTCTGTTTTCTTTTCTTATCCTACCTTCACTCTACTCACTTTCATCCCATCATCCTCCCCATTTTTTAATGTATGGTCGTTTTTCATTTTCTTAATCTGTATTTTGTTCCTTTTATTATGGCTTTCTTTTTTCATGATGTCTCTTCTATGTTGCTTCTATTTGTATTATCCTGTATTCCCTTTTTCTTCTTTTCATATCCTGTATTTGATTTTCATTTCTTATTGTTGGGATAAAGCAAATAACAGCTTTATCTTCACCTTTCCTCCGTCACCCTTTCAGCCTCTTGGTTCTTTTAATCGAAAGAAAAACTAGTGCATGTAGTTTACCACCGAGCGTATGTGGGCCTGGAGAGTCTAAATGAATACACTGGCAACCAGAGCAGTTCAGAGAGACTTCTGATTTATTGTAGAATAACAGAGGTTTATATACATATACAGAGCTACAAATAGTCGAGGTAGGCAAACTGCTGTGTGGAAATAATATTGCAGTTAAACTGTCTGTCATGTATGTGAAAAAACATCCTAGGCCAGATAGGGAAGTGCAACAAGTTTTGATCATATATGGTATATATTTGCTAGCAGCAATATGTACCAGTAAAAAAGTTCATATGATGACATGTTTACTGGCACGTACACATCACAGACAGGTCTGTAAAGTTCATGAGACAGAAATTAAACTATAACCTAAACATACTTATACATATCTGAGGGAATAGAGAATAAAGAGTTTCCCACACTCATCCTACCTACCTCCTCTCTCTTTTTCTTTCCATGTCCTCTTCTTATTTTTCTTATCCTGTCCTTTGACTCCTTGCCTTTTCTTTTTCCTACTTTCATGTAATCCTCCTTTTCAACCATCCCTTCTGTTTCTCTCCTCCATAAATCTTGTATCTTCTTTTTCATAAGAAGTTAAATCCTTTGATCACATCTTTTCTCTCTTTCCTTTTTCTTATCATGTCTTCTTAGTTTTTTTTATTTTCCTCACCATTTACTGTGTGTTTATCTTCTTATCATTCACTTTAGGTGCATCTGCTCCAGTCACTCAGGGTGTTTCTCATCCTATGTGTGCATCTCTTCCCATTTCTCATGCTGCTCTAGAGATTTTGGAGGTTCAGAGTTTGGAGCAAGCTGAGATCACACACATGAAACAGGATGAGGAGGATCTGCTCACCATCGCCTCTCTGGAGGAAGAGTTCAAACAGCTGAGTGATGAGCCAAATTTATTTGTAACAGATGGACATGAAGACAATAGAAAATGATTGAAAAAATAAATTAATTAAAAGACTGATTTTTACAATATATAACATTTTTATAACCATATAGTAGTTTTTTTGGCATGACTAAATCTTTTTTTCTTATAACAATCAGTCTTTGATCATATAAAATGTAATAAGTTTTTCATATGCAAATATTAATTCTCAATATCACAATAAGCACTATATACTAAGACTAGAGATCCCAATTAAACAAATGAGACAAAAATATTATACTTTGTCATTTATTGAGGAAAATGATCCAATGTTATGTATCTGGTACTGGCAAATGTATGTGAACCTTTGCTTTCAGTTTCTGATGTGACCCCAGATACTGAGCAATAACTGCAACTGAACATTTCCACTTGATCAGTCCTAGAAATAGGCTTGGAGGAAGCCCATTCCTCGGTACAGAACAACTTCAACTCTGGGATGTTGGTGGGTTTCTCACATGAACTGCTTGCTTCAGGTCCTTCCACAACATTTCTAAAGGTTTAAGTTCAAGACTTTGACTTGGCCATTAGAGGAAAAAAAAAACCTTTATTCTTCTTTAACCATTCTTTGGTAGACTGACGTGTGCTTAGGGACATTGTCTTGCTTCATGGCCCACTTTCTCTTGAGATTCACTTAATGGACAGATGTCCTGACCTTTTCCTTTAAAATTTGCTGATATAATTCAGAATTCATTGTTCCATCAATGATGGCAAGCTATCCTGGCCATGATGCAGCAAAGCAGGCTCAAACAATGAAACTACAACCAGCATGTTTCACAAGTGGGATAAGGTTCTTATGCTGTTTTCCTTTCTCCAAACATAACACTTTTCATTTAAACAAAAATGTTCTCTTTTGGTCCCATCCATCCACAAATCACTTTTCCAATAACCTTCTGGCATGTCCATGGGATCTTCAACAAACTCCAGACAGGTAGCAATGTTTTTTTTTGGAGTGCAGTGGCTTTCTCCTTGCAATCCTGCCATGCATATTATTGTTATTCAGTGTGCTCATGATGGTGGACTCATGAACATTAACCAGTGTGAGAGAGGCTTTTAGTTATCATGGGTTACCATGGATTCCTTTGTGACATTGTGGACAATTACATGTCTTGCTCTTGCAGTGATCTTTGTTGGTTGAATATCCTGGGGAGGGTAGTAATGATCTTGAATGTCCTTCATTTGTACATAACCTGTATTTTTTGCAGCCTGATGAGCATCAGCAACTCTTTTTCTGAGGTCCTCAGAAATCTCATTTGTTCATCCATGGTACACGTCCACAAACATGTTGTGAAGCTTAGACTTTGATAGATCAATGTTCTTTAAATAAAACAGGGTGCTCACTCGCACCTGATTTCAATCACTGGGATGACAAACACCTGACTCTGATTTCACCTTCAAATTAACAGCTATACTAGGAAACAAGACCACATCACTCCCATTCTGTCGTCTATGAATAGGTCTTATTCAGTTCATAATTTCCAGTTGTATATAATATAATATACTACTTTTTTCCAGAATTGCCTTGTTCCACCCTACCTGACTGAGCTTCCTGTCATTCAAATAACATTCGGACTGATTTCAACTTTTGGTAGCGCTTTTAACAACATGTCTCCCAGGCTGTGGAATTCATTTCCCCTCAATCTCCATGGTTCAACTGATCTTTTGTCATTTAAAATGATGCTCAAAAATGGGAAAATTGGTTGATACAGTAGCAAAAGACATATTGATGTACAGGACAAAGTTAGACATTCAACATGTTAACAAATTACACACAGTGCAAAATGCATAACTGCATCCCCAATAGCACTTCCTAGTACACTGCATGGAATGAGCCAAAAGTTAAAGGTGCTCCTGGAAAAGTGCCATGGCAAGGATGGACAGAAATGTTCTTCTATGTTGTTGTTTCCAGTATGTCCAGAGTCAGTCTTCTGATGGAGTTAGCTCTCTTGATCAGCATATCGAGAGTGTGGTCTCCTACAGTGATGCTGCTCCCCCAGCAGACCACATCATGCAAAAAATTGCTTAACATACCCACCACCAGTTCAGGTAAACTATATGTATTATGACCAATGGTTTGACCTGTTTAGCTCAGCCTTTAAAAGGTCTTCATGATGTGTGAAGGGAGTGCAATGCTTCTGTTTGTTTTATACGTTTGTTTTATATTTTTTAATATATCTACCGTTCCATCTGTTTGGATAGTGGAAGCTATCTCTATTGCTTATGAGGCTCACAGTCTCATTACAACTCTGTGCATAGGGATTCATTCCACTAGAGGGATTTTTTATCTAAGGGGTACCCATACAGTATGTGTGTGCTGCGTTGGGGTAGTCTACGCTGCACACATTCATTCGGTATTATAGTTTGGCCTTATTAAACAGCTTGTATATGGTTCTCTGAGATATAATATCCCTACTATTGTCTCAAGCCAAAGGGGTGATTTATCACCCTTGGACAGAACTATGGAAACTATGTGTCTGGCCCCTGAGTGGCACCAACTCATAGATTCCAGTCTCTCAACCGAGGTTTTAGAGACTATGTTAAATGGTAGGAACGTCACGGAGACCCAGTAAACTGCGCAATGACTAGAGTCCTGGGGTTCTAACGTTTCTCAGCAAGGTTAGCTCCTTCTACAATTAGGGTCTGTGTGGTCACCATTTTGCCATTGATGGTGCCTCTGTGACAGGACATACCGTCAGTATGATGGAGTGAGTATACTCGTTCCCACAGCATAAAGCATGAATGCAAAAACTGATGAGAAAAAGAGAGAAAAGAGAAAGCTGATGACATAATTTACAGGCAATGATGAGGGAAATGCCACATCACCTGACCATTGGCAGGCCTATAAATAGGCGTGATTTTACACAGACTTCAGATACCAGTCACGTGCGAGGGTACTTCCCACAGTGTGAAGCTCACGCAATGTCTCATTTCCTTCTCAAGGAACAGGGTCATAACCCAGATGTTTTAGGCACTGTAACTATACAGGCAGTCTTACAGAGCTGGTATATGTTCTGTATTTTTAGGGAGTGAGAGAAAACTTATCCAGGCCCACACCATTGTTTGTCAAGAGTTCTCCACCAAAACGGTTCACATTCAGGTTCGAGAACTCACTGAGTTCTGGAATGGGTTATGTTGCTATGTGTTGTTTACTATGTAACCAGTCCAAAAACCAACATGGCATATCACAACATTTGTGTGCAGCTGTTACTCATGTTTTTGAGAATTTTCATGAACAGAGAAAAATTTAATGCATCGTTACTACATTGCTCAACACAACTGCCATCGACAACATCTATGCTCAAGATGGAAGGTAATGTGTTAAATCTTAATTATGCATTTATTTTGGTACACTTTTGCGAGCTAGTGAGTGAGTAAGGTAAATACTGTAAATTAAAACAATGGAATGTTTATTCATGTTTATTTAGCAGATAGTCTCACAGATGATGAGAAGGCAGACCTTGGCAGTGTGGGCATATCCATCCTCGCTTCATTAGTGGAACAGTGTTGCTGAATTCATTCTGGCCCAATTTATCATGAATTTTAGAGTCTAGAGGGAGTCTTTTGATTACATATGTGAGCATCTGAGGCATGAACTAGAATAATGAAACAAATTATCCTTTGTGTCTGCCACTCAAAAAAACAAATGGCCATTGCCCTTTGAAAGCTGGCCACCGGCAGCAAGTACAGAAGTGTGAGTCACCTTTTTGGGATAGGCATAACCACAGTATTTAACTGTTTGTAGGACTTCTGTAATGTAGTACTTTAAGTTCTTATGGTGAGACGCATACAATTCCCTGGTTCTGTTAAGCTGGTGGAGATGGCACTTTCTTTTTTTTGAAAATCGCTGATGAGTACCACAAAATATCAGCATGATTGATGGCAGCCACATACCTATTATAGCACCTGGAGTGTCCTCATGACTATTATAATAGAAAAGGATGGCACTGAATAGTACTGCAAGCAGTGGTGGATGTGAAAGGACTCTTCTGGGATTTGTGTGTTGGCTATCCTGGGAGTGTGCATGATGCAAGAATCTTCACACAGTCATCTTGGCTAAACATATGTCCATTTCTTAACATGTTTCACAAACACAAAGTCGACATCTCTGGCTGTGATGTTGGCTACTATTTGATTGGTGACCCAGCTGTCTTATGAAACTATTTTCTGACACTGGCTGATTAACTCCACAGCAGCAAAGGTACAATTACAGTGTCAAGCAAGGTGTGGAGTGATGTGGAGATGAGTTTTGGGAGGTTAAAAGGACAGTGGAGATGTCTACAAAAAAGGAATGAATGTAGATGAATGTAAACTGGAGCTTATTATGAATATGGTGCTGACTTGTACAATACAAAAATAAGTTAAAAATAAAATAAAACAAAAGAAAGAAATAAAACAGGCATCACAATCAACAAAAATGTTACTGGAAAAGTTTGTCATTTTACAAACATTTAAGTTTAGTGTCTTTGCTGTACCTATATCACAGCAACCATGCGGCCCATTAGTGCAAGCGCTGTCTTTGTTGTTTTGCTCTTTTTTTTTGTCATGGACTCATGACGTTCTTTGCTATGTTCCATGAATTGCTCATCTGCAGTTTGTAAGTAATCAAGCAGCTCCTGGTTTGAATCCCTCTTCACTTTTTTTGGCCTTCATTCATGTCCTCATCAGCTTCGATCGAACAGTCTGTATGCCAAACAATAAATAAAAGTACAGCCAAAATGCTTGTGTGCATTTATATCCTAACCAAAGTAAACCATTGTTTGTGGCTAAGCTGCTAGCTTACTACAAACAAATTTTGTAAAATGTCAACCTAGTGGGTAGCAGGCCAAAATAATATTTATGTGCAATACCATCCATCCATACATTGGTGTGTATGTGCAATACACTGTTCATAAATAATGTAAGAACTGTAAAAGGAAAACTACAGAGCAATTCTGATGGCTGCTTTCAAAACACTGCTTCATGAAGCTTTGACACTTTTATGAATCTTTTGTGTCAAATCAGTGGTTCAGAGCGCATATCAAACTGGCCAAGTCACATGATTTCAGCACACGAGGCTTTATTAGGTCATACTGTTTTGAAACATTTAGAAATTTCAATTGTTCACCGCTAGGGGGTGTTAATCTCCAGGTGAATCAATGAACCAGTGTTTAATAAATAATTTGATCTGTTCTCCGGTCAGTTTTATTATGTAGGTTTATATTTGAAATGATTCAAAAGTGTTTGGACTGATCCATGGTCAGTGTTTGCCTCAGGATGCCCACCAAATTTCATGATGAAAATAAAAATGAAATGGCCAGATGTTGTGGGTTATTACGAAGGCAAGAGAGAATTTGGACAGTTTTGCATTAATTAATCTTCATTTTTCATAACCAAAATTACCTATTTACAATGAGGATCCTACAGTTTAAAAAAACAAGCTCATGTAGTTGTCAGACAGATGTTAAGAACTCAACACATTAAGAAACCCACAACAATAATAATAATAAAAAAAAAACCACTAATTTTAAATGGTCCTTACAATGATGTGGACAGACACTATCAGCTCCCCCACACGTTTCCTTGTTTGACACAAACAATATGTAGGTTATAATTCATCCACACTTGTCTGAATCATTGTCAAGGTTGTTTCAGATCACACCTGCAAGTGACCACTAAGAGTCACCGTGGAGATTGGTATCGGATTGTATACTGCTCAAAAAAATAAAGGGACCACTTAAACAACAAAATGTAACTCCATGTGTTCCCTTTATTTTTTTGAGCAGTATATTTTGAAGCCTCAACACAATATGGCACATTTGCTTCAACTGTTTCAGTGTTCCACAAAGCCTCACTCTGCCCACCACTGCAAAGCAACACCAATGTGGCAAAACTTGCCACTTACCAAGGTTGGCAATAGACCTAGTTGCTGAATTCAATGCGCTATGTAATTGATTGGCCAGTCGGTGTTCAAGTAGAGAGTCCAAAACATCATACTGCTTTCGTTGCTTCATCCACTGTCGCTTTTGCTGAGCTAGATTTTTTGATCTCTGTACTCCTTGTTAAGTTTCTTGAGTTTGTTTGCAATTTGTTTACAAGTTTAAAATCATATGACTGAAGCAGACGTTGAGTATTTCTTGCCATATCTCTTCATAGAACTTTCTTAGCGAGCTCTAGTTTGTCTTGGATCTCCTTTAAAGACCATGTTGACAGTAGAGTGCATGTTTCTTATGTAGACCACTGCTGAACTACTTTTCAGACACTTTTGTGGTTTTTTTTCTGTTGTATTTTCTGTTGTACTTACTACTTACTCACTGTTGCTGTTCAGAAAACTTTTCTTGTTGACACTACATTTTCCCACCCCCTGACATAACCAGAAAGGTGCAAAGGTTACAGAGATAGTGCCTTCAGTGGGGGAGCCATTAATGGAAAAAGGGTTAATGGACAGCTGGACTGGCACCTGGGTGTCAAATCTGTTAAACAGATTCAGCTTATTAACACACTCCAAACTCCCCTCCACCATTTGGTTTCCAGCCTGTTTGTAGCCAGTGATGGTCCACATTCTACTCCACACCTCACTCACATTGTTCTGCTGCTGCTTGCGCTCCAGCTTGTCCCAGTATTTGGGGTGAGATGCACAAAATACCAGCAGATTTGTATGCCTTCATGGCATATAAAAGATCAAGTGTCTTATTGTCTCTTGTTACAGTACGTACCCATTTTATGTTTCTTTATTACCTGTTCTTTGCTATACATTTCCACTATGTTCAGTGACATTGTGGTTGGGTGGTTGGGTCAAGCACTATATGAATATTTTTTTTTTCTTGTAGATGCTGATAATGATGAATCCAAGCAGATATTATGTGCAGTACTGACTCCTGTTGAGGACACTAGACCCACTGACTGCAGCTGCAGCAGTAGTTCCCTTGGGCTTATTGGTATTAAAAGGTTTTCAGTAAGGTTTTATGAGCAAGGATGGATGGTGCTCTCCAGCTTGCATAAAAGCTCCTCAATTGGGCTAAGAGCAGCCCTCCTCTTAGGATGACACAGTGGTGCAGCAGGTGTGCTGATGATGCAGTGTATAAGCTCACAGGGAAATAATGCACTGGTCGAAGACTGGTCTAACTACTGTAAACATTTCTGTCTCTGCTGCTGATTCAGGCCATATTGTACAGAATTCGGCCATTAGGCCACAGAGTCCTGATGGTTCCACTGCTATTACTTGTGGTTTGAACACCTTGGTAGCTTCTCCGTCAGTATATCTGTAGTCCTAAATGGATAAAGATTTGGTACACTTAGTCAGCTTACCTGCAAACCTAATTTTGGTTACTTGGAGTCTGATCTAGCAGTACAAGAAATACTCCTGAACTTAAGAGCCCCTAGTACATGGGGATGATGTCCATCACCCAATAGGTCAGACTCAATTTAGACAGGGAAACTTCCAACATCTTTCCTTCTTGACATGGGCCTTGTATGCCCTCGGGTGGAAACTTCTGTAAATGGTGTTCACTACATTGGATCCAGTGCACTGCACAGTTGTTCTATTATTAGCCTGCCTGCAGGGACTGATAGATGGTGAAAAGTCCATGTCTACACCACATATGGCAGGCATTGCAGCACCATGGTTGGTGTCTCACTGAGGGCTCATAAACATCTAATTTTATTCACCAATCAATTGACCTTGCAGTGTTCTGCAAAAAGTTCCTTATGATGCTTGATACACACCCTATGGCAGGGGTGGGCAATCTTATCCGGAAAGGGCCGGTGTGGGTGCAGGTTTTCATTCCAACCAATCACAAGCCACACCTGAATCTTTTGAAAGCCAAGATCAACTGATTAAACAAGTTGAATCACGTGTGGCTCCTGCTTGGTCCGAATGAAAACCTGCACTCACACGGCCCATTGCAGATAAGATTGCCCACCCCTGACCTATGGTGTTGTGTGGACAAGACAGTGCCTGTTAATTCACCAAATCAACTGGTCATCTGTCAAGAAGCAGAGACATGGGATGTTTCTAAGTCTTCAGGCACTGTTAATTTATTTCAATTTTATTTGTATAGTGCCTTTAATAATGGATATTGCCACAAATCAACTTTACAGAAATATATAAATTCAGTATATGAATTTTGCATTCATATACTAATCATACTAAGTGATTGACATCATCCCCATGCCCTACATGTGAGCCAGATGCTTAGCCACTATTGTGACATGTCATGCTATGAGGAGTGTCTCCTCTTCAAGTGCACTACATAAAGGTGCACTACTTCAGGAAGTCTGCTCTGCTCCTGCCCGGGTGTTACTGTAAATCTTCTCCAAGTCATAAAATATTACAATTGCTCTTTCCCTCCCTCCCAAACACTTTTTCCAGTTAGTGCCAATGTTATTTCCAGTCAATCCCAGGGAACACACTATTCAGGTGACATGTACAACCCCTGACAGGAGGTAAATGTATGCATGTATCTGTGGTTCTATGAACACCCAATAGCTGTCAGTCCTCCCTGTCATTTGGAAGCAGCACTGATCCCTTGGGAACTCTGCAAGAAGGTTTCAATGGAAGATGGCTGTATGACAACAATGTTTACTGCAAAGTTTAGATCATACAGTCATGTTGTGATTTTGTTAGAAGGTTTTGGCATGTGTGAATGTAAGAAAGAAGAAGGAATTAAGGTGATATTTACTGCTTCTAAAGGATATATGGTTGTTCATAGAACCACTTCAAAAGTTGTAATATTCAAATAGATATCTTGTTAAGGTCTACTTTGAAGAATACCACATGTTTCTCACTATGGACGAATCCATGCTTAAACTGTATGTCAATAATAGTAAATTCAATGGCATACCAATCAGAAGGAAAATCTTTGTTGCAGGCTAGCTAACCACATATCTTAAAACCAGATGCTCATATTGAATGACATTTTTTGATTGACTTGAATTGATAATGCACATTGTGTAACCTTAATTACTCAGCTGTATATTCTGCAGATGCATGTGTTTAGTAACTGAAACAGCCCACTTTTTTGATATGTCGGACTTCAATATTTGTTATTTGCTAATAGCTCTTTTGCTAAGGTCTGACAGGGTCATACATGTGATTTACTAATCTGAACAATGCCACAATGTTAAAGTTTCTCAATATGGCCGAATACATGAAGGTTTGTTAGTGGGTCATGCTAAACGGAATTGCACTATAATATTTGTTGCATGGAGATTTTAATATTTTATTAGCACCTCCAAGGAAATGTTAATATTCTATATGTTTTTTGTTTTGTTTCACTTTCTTTTAATGTTGTCCATATGACTCTATGTTAGCTAGCTAAATCTAAAATGCCTCAGTAATTATGATAGAAGACATTTTTTTCAGTTGCTTAGCCAGAATCTAACAACTTTAACAAAAAAAGTAGTAATAAGAACCTTGCTAAATTCACAAGTTCCAATTTAAGAAAAAAGGACACACATGATACTGTTTTCAAGTACCAATAGTCATCTGACTGTGTCCCTGTGTCGATTTTATTCCAACTTCCTATCTTTTTCTTTATGTCTATTTCCTTCTGTCTTTGTATTCATCTTCTGCTTTTCCTCCCTTAGTTCAAGGCCTCAGTTGAATAAATGCTTGTAAAACCCTTTACCATGACAAGTTAAGTAAAATAGCACTGCGTGTTTATATGTACAGGCTTAGGGCTGTGTGTGTGGGTGTGTCTCCCAAATTATGTGTGTAACTTGGTATAAAATGTAAGCAAGCTTAAATAATTTGGTGTCTTTTAGTATGAGTGTGTAATAGTAGTGGCAAATCTATGCTTCAGGCATGTGATCTGAAGTGTGTCTCTTTGCTGTATTAGTTACTGTGCTGTGTGTTATGTAGCAGTATTCAGAGAAGTGTCTCTATCTCTGTGTCTGTTATTCCCACAGGCTACACCAAACACCTCTATGCTGTATTTCCTGCTTTCTTTCTTTCTTTTTTAAAGTGAGGCAGTATTTAAAGAATATTATCATCTTTTTGAAAAATGATATCTACACCGATGAGTCAGAACCTCATGACAACCTGTCTAACATGTGCCACCAAAACAGCTCCAACCCACCATGCGTGGCCTCAAGTGTGCTCACCTTTGCCTGTGATCATACTGCAGCTGATAACACTCCCTTTAAATATCTCACTCCCCCTCTTGTTCAATGGCTTGTACCTACACTCACTTACAACTTTAATAGGAACACCTGTACACCAGCTCATTTTTGCAATAATCCAATCAGCTAATCATGTTTTAGTGCAATACATAAAATCATGCAGATACATGCCAAGAGTTTCAGTTAATGTTAATGGGGTAAAATGATTTATGTTCAGTGATTTTGACCATAGCATAGTTTTTGTTGCCAGGTGGGCTAGTTGGAGTACTTCAGAAACTGTTGATCTCTTGGAATTTTTCATGCACAACAATCTCAGAGTTTACATGAGCATTGGGTCTATGGGCAGAAATGCCTGGTTGAAGAGAGAGGTCAGGGGAGAATAGGCAGACTGTTTTAAGCTGATATGAACTCTACATTAACCACTCTTTAGAAATGTGGTGAACAGAAAACCATCTCAGAACTCAGCACAGAGCAAACCTTGAGCTATGGGCTTAACAGCAGGAGATTGCATCAAGTTCTACACCTGTCAGCCAAGAATAGAAACCATAGGCTACAAAGGGTTACAACGGGATATTTTCGGACCCCTCTTGCTCTCTTTGTAGGTAGTCTTTGGTCTGATGATCTGCCTAAGCTAAGCTAAAACAGAGTACCTGCTATCTGCTGCATGAAGCTGATTCTTTTAAAAATAATAATAATAATAAATAAAATTTGTACAGTTACACACTTTGCTTGGTTTGTTGGGATTATTATATCTCTCTTTCCTCTTCATTCTATCTCAACATCAGTGATGACAATCCATGATATTAGATGAAAGGGCTAAAATCTAATATCCATCAATAGCTCAATGAACATATTAGCACTGCATTATATCACAAGCTCTCATCAATCACAGAATACAGTGTCCTATACAATATTTGTGACAAAGGCACTTTTTTGTGTTTTAAATTTGTACACAATGTGACGTTACGGAGACGTAGTCGGATGCAGATGCAGATCAAGAACTCTTTATTCAAAGCAGACATAAACTTAAAGCACACGGAGCATAGAGCATAAATACTAGCGCTATTAACATTAGCAGACTAACTTAAAGCACACGGAGCATAGAGCAATCTCCTTTATGGCATAAACACTCTCTATCAACATTACCACTGACAGCACTTCTAGGAATAAACAAACAATAACGCGTGCCAAGCTCTCAAAACCCGGCATCTAAATAGCTAACCTTATTAAGCACAACACAAGACACCTGTCATCTGTTCTTGTGGACGCGCACACCAACCTGGAAGTGCGCGTTCCAGACCAGTCCTCTTGGCTGAGGCGCCACCGCAGCCTCTAGTGGCCGTGGCGTGACATAACTCAGTCCTTTCAACTGCAGCACCACAGCGGCCTCCTGTGGCTTTGGCGTGACAAAATGAGGCTTAGTAAGAATGTTTTCATAGAAATATTTATTTTATACAATCATTTCTGCCCATTCTCTGGAGTTTTTTATTTATTTATTTATTTATTGCACCTATACATCCTCTCAGTAATATATGATTAACAAAACTGATTTTTAAGTGAAAACCGAAATTGAGACAGACATTTTACGTTTCATGTAGGGAAATGAATTCATGGTTTAGTATTTTTCCCTCTCATATATAAAAACAAAACAAAACAGATGGGTCTTTTAGTCCTGAACAGAACATAAAAAATAAGGCACTGTGCTGCATCTAAAAGCTAATACCCCATGAAAATATCTTCCATCTGTGGTATTTCTTTGGTAAAAGTTATTCTTCAGTTTAATACGCTGGGAAGTTCACACACGATTGGTCATTATTAAGAGCCATACAACAGGGCACCAGAGCAGTGCATACTTCATGCATGTTTGCTTCTCTGTCTCCTATGTCACACATACACAGAGAGAGATATAACGAGGGGATTATGGATTTAGGGAGAGGCTCCTAGTCTTTTAGTCTCACATGGATGCCTGTGAAGTTCGCACATTTTTCACACACTTACTTCTGCAACAGCAGTATTCTCCAGTTAGTGGTGCCAGCTTAGTGTTTATATATACATTTTTAAAGCCAATATTAAAAATAGCCATAACAATAATAATAACTAAAAATGAAAACCGATTAGTACTAAATACGGTTCCGGGTAATAATTTTCTTTTCTGAGCGATTTAAGTCTTAACATGGATACAAGACAGAAATATAAGCACGTTATACACAGCTCACTAGGAATGAAATAGGTAAAGGACCTTTACTATGAGCTAATCAGTTGCTTCCCCCTGGTGGCTTGATTCAAGAGATACAAAAAAAACCGTCATCAGTCAAGGAGTCATGTATTTGATGCTATGACCAAGTATATATATTTAATACACAGAGGAATACTTTCCTAACTCATGTACAAGTATATTCTCATAATACATTATATTATTATTATATAACACTGATATGGAATACATTGGATTGGGAACATTAAGAAGAACAATATTAACAAAACTAATAAACTTGAATATCAGACAAAAACATCCAAATCTTATGGTTGTGCTACCCCGTGATTTCTCACAGTTATAGCATTAAAGCAGAACTTAAAAGTTAATCAATGGTGTATAATATTTTATATACATATGCACAAAAGACAAAAGCTGTTAAAAGCATGGTTGTCTGTTACATACAAACTGTCACAAAAATACATTACAGTGTATAAACTAGAAAGCATTTCAGATATGGATATATGCCAAACATCGGTTGAATAAACAACTTGTGCTATGCATGTAAAGTATAAGAACTTGTGAATTCCTGGCTGCTCAAAGTGGGCTGTATACAATACATAAGCATATGCTGAGCACACAAAGTTATATGCAAAGAACCACAGTAAATGGTAATTGTATAAATGTTCAACTTACCTCTGACTGAACATGGCTTTCTAAACATACCAAAAAAACCCTTAAAGTCTTCTTTTATAATTAGCACACAGTAATTACCAACACTGAAGCTCAACAGTGTTTTAATGTGGCGAGAATATATGTTCAAATAATAATTTTTGTGTCAAGATAATTGCCTTTATTTTTCCCACAAGTACTGCTTTAAAGCTTATTCCGACCTTGGACGTTCTCATTGGACAGAAAACAGGGCCAAAAGGAAACCGTGATATTGATTGTCGAACTTTGCAGAGTAAAAATATGTTAAATATTGTGATTTATACCACAGCACATTTAAATTCTTAAATCGGAAAGTGTGGATTCAATTTCTGTAACGCGGCTCTGACAGTAGTGATGCTTTTTCTTTCTTTTTTTTTTTAATATGCTAGTGTTAATCCGTTACTGTTTCTTTAGTAACAGCATTCACTGAGAATTATATGGTGGCTGCTCGAAGATAAACCTACACCCGCTGATATGGTGAGGTTTATGTAACATTTATGGAATTGGTCTCAAGTGTCTATTCTTCGTAACAGTTATTCAGGGTCTTGTGAAAGTAAAAGTCTTTGGAAAAGTTGTCAGGACGGAGGAAGTAACACTTTTTCTCACTAACTTGACAAGCTGCATGTTTTCTGAATTAATAACTTCAATGCAAAGATTAAAAAAAAGAGAGAGGCTGGTGAACTAATGAATGTTTATAGCTGTTATAACATGATAACAAGTGATAGCAAGAACTCACAGGACGTTCCATAACACTAAATGCAACTATAAATGGTTCAAAAGCTTTCATTAATAAATAAAAATATATAGTTGCTGGCAAACTGCTGTGTTATAAGTGGCAGAACACTCTTCAGGCCATGGTGTCATATAAAAATACTTCACTTTAGGTTGGAGTCAGGATTACTTTCGTATAAGAGCATGGCCCGTCAAGTGTTATTCCTTACTTATAACTGATAACAGATATGATATGCCTTCATATAATGAAGTCTGTGATTAATGGCATTAACATAGCAGGTATAAATATGATGATGTGGCAGTGTCAATGCAGAACACATGACTGGTTGACTAAGGTGTGCTTGTTAGCTGCTGGAAGACAACAGCAGGTCTGATTCTTTGCCGTTTTCTGTGCTTTTACGTCCACATGCAGCTAATATCTGAGCCACGTGGGCAGCTCGGAGGGTGGCGGGGGAGGGTGGGGTCTCAGCCAGGCCCGGTTTCTTAGGGGGAATAGGTGGAGGGGTGCCCCTATCAACCCTGGGGATTGTGGGAGAGCGAATTCCAGGAGACAGAGCTCCGGATGGGGACAGGGCACGGTAGTCTGTGCCAAAGGGTGAGCTGTTGGGTGTCGATGCCGGTTTGGTGCTGAAGCGGCTGACAGCCTGAGTAACTGTGCTGCGGCCTGCCTGTTTGGAGTTGCTGCATTCTGCTGGAGGATCTGCGGTGGCACATGGTGAAAGCTCACGGGGGGAATGAGGGACAGGTGAGCCTAGCTGGGGGTCTTGCTCGGCAACGGACTGGAATTTGTGACGTGCTGCATGGAAACGCTGTTGGATCCCAGCCTGGTAGGCAGCCTGTAGGCTAGAGGAAGACCTTGTCTCAGGAGAAGAGCCTGTGCCAAATGTTGAAAGACTCTCATTATTCAGATTAGTGGATGACATGTTCCCATTAGTCAGTTCATTATGGTCAGAGCTTAAGGTAAAATGAAAAGCTCCATTTTCTCCTCCATTCTCATTCCTCTGCCTCAAGTCACTTCCTCCTTCCTCAACTGGAGTCTTAATCTTGAACTGGATTATGTTTGATTTTTCTGTTCCACCCTCTACTGAACCGTCACGTACTAAAACGTGAAACTCGCTACTATGCTCCTCCATGTCCTCCTCTCCCCTGAGCTGTTGTACTTCTCTCCTCAGCCTCCCCACCTCCTCCTGTAGAGCACTGCTGTATGCCTCTTCCCGTCTCAGCCGCAGACTCATCTGCTCCCTTTCAGTATCTATCTCAGCCAGCAGCTCTTCCCTTCTCGCCTCCATTTGCATGGCACGCGTCTTCTCCTCCTCAAGCTCCGCCCACAGACTTTGATTGGTGGCACATTGGCGTTCCAGGCGGCGACTAAGCTCACTGGCGCGCTGTCCCTCCTCGTGGGAACGCAAGCTTGAGCGTTTGCATTCGCGCCCCAACGCAGCCATAAGCTGCTTGTGCTGTACGCGTTCATCCTCCAGCTTAGTTTGCAATCGCTTGTTCTCCTTCTCTATGCGGGAGAACTTTGTCTTTTCAAACTCCAACTAAAAATACACAAAACCAATTAGTACACAGACATGAATAATGAAATACTTTTAAATTATTTAATCACTTAGTGACATCTTCTTTTTCTAAATGTCACATTTTTCCAAATCTACATATAAGCCAAGAAAGTTCAGAATAGTCAACAAATGACTATTTCTTTCCTGTTTTCAAAAAGGCAAGTTACTGTTTTAAATACACAGAATATGCATACTACTCATCCTTAATTTGTTGAAAAATGCAGTACATAAACATGAGCATTTCCAGTACGACAAATATACACAGATCAGTCATGTTCACAAGCCCCTGAGGTCTAAGCCAAGTCTCAAGTCCCTGAGGTGGAGTCTGAGTCAAGTCTCAAGTCCCTGAGGTGAAGTCCGAATCAAGTCTCAAATCCCTGAGGTCCAAATCAAGTCTCTTTGTTCTATTTTTAGCAATAGTTCTTTCAGCTCATTATTGTAATTAACACCGTATGAGGCTAAATCAATTTTGAAATATTAAAACCAATTACTACTACAGAATGTCATTTATTCAAAACTGTCTAATAAAGCACACAAGGTTTGACTTAAGTTATTCACTCAAAATTATATCATTAAAATGATTACTTACAAACTATTACATTTTATCAAAAGTTCACTCTATAATTACAAGAAAACAGAACATTCATAGAAAATTCAGGAAAGAGTACCGTAATTCTCGGACTATTGAGCGCACCTGAATATAAGCCATACCCACAAATTTTAAACAGAAAAGATTTTTTGTACATATATAGGCTGCACTTCTCTATAAGGCGCAAATGTCCATGTTGTAACTGTCACGATTCGTGACGTAAACGAAGCAGGACGGATGCGAGTGAAGTTAGGATGAGAGCTTTTATTGAAACAGAGGAGAGCAGACTCAAGAGAAATAAGAACCATGACCAATGAACTAAGCTAACTAAACCAACTAACCTAAACATTAACTATGACATGAAACAAAGACTCTATATCTATACTCT
>JAOUWY010000050.1:10452627-10463574 GCA_025728095.1 Prietella phreatophila | reverse complement strand
GTGTGTGTGTGTGTGTGTGTGTGTGTGTGTGTGTGTGTGTGTGTGTGTGTGTGTGTGTGTGTGCGTGTATGTGTGTGTGTGTTTGTGTGTTGTGGTCAGTCTCTGAGTATTAAACAGTCTGATGACTTGGGGGAAGAAACTGTTACACAGTCTAGCCATGAGGGCCTGAATACTAAGGGCACCTTTTGCTGGACAGCGGGAATGTGAAGAGTTTGTGTGAGGGTGTGTGGGGTCTTTCACAATGCTGGTCCCTTTGTGGATGCAGTGTATGTTGTAAATGTCTGTGATGGAGGGCAGAGAGACCCTCTGCAGGGTCTTGCAATCTGAGATGATGCAATTTCCAAACTAGGCAGGTGCTCACGATACTCCTGAGAGTCCCGCTGTAGAATGTGCCAGCTGGTCTGCACATCCTCTGAGCACTTTTCAAGGAATGTTGTCTGCTCCAGCAGCTTTCCGTGGGTTGAATCTGCACATCAACCATGGTTAGACAGTACCTGGTTGTTGGTAGGAGGGGTGGTCTCCCTCACTGTCATGTCATTCTGAACCTCAAACCAATTGTAAAAGTTGTTCAGAGAATCTGGTAGGGAGGCATCACAGCGACAGCATATCAGTTCCACATCTACATCTAAAGTGGTAAAGTATTTGAAGGGAAAATGTTTGGGGGAATGTACATATTTCTTTGCTTTCATTGGTTGGTGAACATAGTTGCATGCATGTGGTTTTTTTTTATTATTATTATTTTTTTAAATACAGGCATGTCTAATTGTATCTGTGGCAGGACTGTTGAACCAGTTCCTAAGAGTGTCATCTCACAGCAAACCAGTGACTACATTTCCCATCCTGCACTGCGGCCTACAAACATGTCCACTATGGACCACAATTCCCAGAACACTCACCTTCATTCTAATCACGCACACCTGCATCCAATTCACAGCACAATCACAACCACAGGTTAAAAGAACTTTCTATGTATTCACTATTTGTGAAGTATATGCTCAGTTTCCTTCTGTCGCTGTCATTACCAAGCCTTGATACAGTGTTTGTTTATTCTGGTTTTGAATTTGTTCACGTTTACGACCTTGTCTCTTTGCCTTGCGTACTTTGGATTGTTTGCCTGATCGATTGACCCTTGTCTGCCTATGTACCGTGATTTTTGCCTGATCTTTTGAATTTATTGGACTTGTTTCATTAAACTGCCGTACCTGCATTTGCTTCTGTCTGCGCCTCCATTATGTGACCGAATAGTTCGCCGATAACATGGAAGCAGCAGGAAAGCATAGGAGACATCATGCCAAGGTAATAAGGAACACCCTACCGAGATTCAATTTTAACAAGCTTCCTCAATGGGTTGCAATAGATCCCCCAAAGTCACATGATGGATCTTTTGACAATTTGTGCCCACACCTGAATCAACAGGCATGTACAACCAAGTTGTGCTCACACCCGAAGCCGCTGACAGGGACAACCAAGTTGTGCCCAAGTTATGCTCGTGCTTGAGACTGACGACACAGCCAACCAAGTTCAGCAGGTAGAGTTGATGGAGAACATCGTTCAGCCTCTCTGCGTGACTGAGGACTCTGCTCAGCATCACTATACAGTCTCTCTTTTCAGCTAAGGAAGATTCTCTGTCTCCCAGTGCAGCCAAAAGCTCTGTTTTGCTTCCCTACTCTGCCTTGGATGCCACTACACCAGGGTTCAATAAGAAACTTTCACTAATATGAAGACATTGTATAGATTAAATAATAATGCATGCTGCATTCATTTGCACAAAGGATTTTTAACATGTGATGCTCTCCTATCGAGATAATGTGTGCAGTTAATTGCATTTAAATACATAGAGTAAACAAAACTAATAGACTGTTTCATTAGTATTATGGATTAAACAAAAGAGCACAGGGAGTGAAAGACAGTCAGTAAGCACAGCAGTGATTAACAAGCTCATTCTCCCTTAAAATTCCCTGCCAATTTTTTTTATTGTTCTCTGTTAAGATCCCACAAGGAGGCGCCTATATGTGTTCACGCCATCTCTTTTCTTCTTCTCACTTTTTATCATCTTCTCTCTCTGAGGCTTTCCACTAATGACTATAAAGACTTTTAATTTCAGCAGAATAACAACTAACTGAAATGAGAGAGAGAGAGAGAGAGAGAGAATGCAGCTTGGCAGCATAAAGAGTAACAGAGGTGAATTATTCTATAAGAGTTTGAGCAAATGATGGTTGATTGACATGATGCCTCAAGCAGAATAAAGAAAAAAGACTTACCATTGTACCATAGTACACACACACACACATATACATATATTTTTGTACAATTTTAAGCCACTTCTTCATTTGATCTCTATATGTGTTTGTAGAACCTTGTGTGTGAGGGTGTAGGAAGTATTGGGAGGCAGGCAGAATTTTTGCTGAGCTCCAGGGTTGCATTTATTCTGCCTGTGCTTTTGAGTGCATCTTCCAAAATCTCAACAAAACAGAACAACTCAACAGCAAAAGGATCTGTTACAGACTTTCTGCGTCAAGGTCAGGCTTGTGCTCGTTGGCATGTGTATGGGTGTATGTTTGTGCTCATGCATGTCTCATGAGCTCTGTCAGCTCTCTCTCTCTCTCTCTCTCTCTCTCTCTCTCTCTCTCTCTCTCTCTCTCTCTCTCTCTCTGGTTACAGAAGTCACAGAAAGCACAAAAAAACACAAATAAGTAGCCTGATGGTAATAAGACACAGCTGAGGCTCATCATAAGTTACCTGACAGTTCAATCCACCCACTCTCTATCCGCAGCTGTGACTTGACCATGCAGTGTAGCCATTGGAGCGGGACATGATCAGAACAGAGGGTAAAGGGTGTCTCTCACCCTCCGTTAATACCTAGTGGATCACTCATTTCATGGCCAAAAATGCTTCTCAAACCTGCTATATGAGGTCTCCCTTTCCAACAGCTTGCGACTGAAGTACAGCGTGTGTGCTCCTCCACCTCCACCACTTGGGGAAAAAATGGCCCCCAGGCCTCTGTCCAAAACATCAGTCTGCAAAACAAAAGGGATAGAAAAGTCAAGAGAATGCAACAGCAGGCCCCGACAGCTTTTACCTTGCAGAAAGCCCACATGCACAGCTTCATCCACCTGACTGGATCTGGCACTCCCTTTTAGTGCAATCAGTCAGCGGGTTCGTGAGCAAAAATGTTCAGCCAGTTCCATGAACTGCCTTTACCCCATTTTGGTCTTGTGTTTCAAGCAGGCCACAGACATTCTCCGCCCAAACACTGCATATGCCACTGCTTATTTACATGACATAATCATTTGTAGTAATGATTGGCAGTGGCATTTACATCTGACAGGCAAGACTCTCAGCAAACCCAAATAAGTGTGAAATTGGATGGGTGGAAGTACAGTATCTGGGCTTTACTTCGGCCATGGGCAGGTATATCCACAAAATTGATAAGATTTCGGCCTGCCTGAAACACAAGACCAACTTTGCCTGACCTCATTGTAGATGTCTCTGTCTCTCCATGTAACATAAGTGGGTCCTTGGCATTTTGTGAGAAATTTGGAGCTTGAAATGACATAGTTATAAAAATGAGCACCTTTTCTTTCGGTCCAATCTCCCATGGTTGAGAACCCCTGTCATATAGTTGGGACTGTTGTTCTTGGGCCTAACATAAATTCTTCTGTGTTAGGTCAAGATGTGGAGTCCTACTCATAGGTCCACAAGATAATGAATTCAACTGAACCCAATAACCCTTTTCTACGGTGGACAGAACAGATGGAGACATATTTGGCAATAGTTTCCATGCTACTAGATGGTCTTTTAGTGATGTTAACTCCTTCAAATTCTGTTGGAGGGAAAGCGTCAGATTTTCAGTGCCGTGTGACAGCTTGCTGACCAGAGAAGAATGATAATATGGGACAAAATTGACTATTCAACAGGGGCGTCCAGCAGGGAGACCTTATCTTTATCCCCCATCTCTCAGATGTTGAGCCATAGGTGCCTCTCTGTTGCAACCAAGCTACCCAATGTATGGCCAATATGAGGGGCCATTTGCTTGGTCACCTGGAGAGATAAATCCGTGGATCAGAAAAGCTCCAGGCCCAATTTCCTCCCCATTGTCAAGCTCAGTCTGCAAGTACTCTTCTAGATCCATACGAGATCCTCAGGTTTATGCAGCGGCCGGCCCAAATCCAGTACCTCTCACATATTGGATGGTAGGTGCGCTGTGTACCTGTATGGCCTGTGGCGACCACTATGTGGGCCCATAGGATGTGTTCCAGCCAGTGCTTTTCAGGCACATACTGTTTACTAGGGGGACATGCAGCCGGGATCTGTAAGCCTGTGATCTTTGCCAGGTTCTGATCTAACTAACACTCCATGAGGATATCTGTGGTTGGGATCATTTCTTTTAGTTATAGTTACAATTATATTGTGCTTTTCTAGACAATCAAAGCACTTTAAATAGTATGGGGGAGATCTCCTAACCTACCACTAGTGTGCAGCATATACCTGGATGATACAACAGCAGCCATCAAGTGCCAAAATTAGTAGGGGGCCATGATAGAAAAGGGCCAATGGGGGAATTTCAGAAAGACACTGAGGAACTCCTCAAACTCATCGAACTTGTCAGAGCTTTTTTGTATCTTTGGGCCATGTACCCGGGAGAGTGCATCTGCTTTAGTATTCTTAGGTCCTGGTCAATAGGACAGCGTGAACTGAAAATGTGAGAAGAATAAAGACCAGAGGGCTTGACAAGGTGTCAGATGTTTTGCAGGGTGAAGATATTTGAGGTTCTTATGGTATGTGAAGATGATGAATGGGTGTGTGGCCCCCTCTAACCAGTATTGCCATTCCTCCAGGGCTAATTTTACAGCCAAGAGCTATCTGTTCCCCATATTATAGTTCCTGTCTGCTGAGGACAACTTCTTGGAGAAGAAGGTGATTGGGTGAGGCTTGGATTTGTCTCCGAACCTCTGAGACACCACTCCAGTCATCTACCTCCACAATGAAGGGTTTGGTGGGATCTGGGTGCTTGAAAAGGCGAACTGTTTGAGTTGTTCGGATGCCATTTTGTTTGTTGGGTTCCATGGCAGACACTTAGGTTTTCCTTTCAGCAGGGACATCAAGGGATGTACTAATGTGCTGAATTCGCTTATGAAATGCCTGTAGAAGTTGGCAAAACACAGGAATCATTGCAACTCTTTGACTGTGTGAGGAATACCTTTTACCTTGTCTGGTCCATGGCAACTCCCCAGAAACAATATGGTGTGTTGGTGGAATTCACACTTCTCTGCTTTGATGTAGAGTTGATGCTGAAGAAGCTTCTTTAAAATCTGGCATACGTTTAGGGTGTGTTCTTCGATATATGTGATGACACTCTTCCCCAACATGTCCATCATTACTTTGTTGTTAGGCACTGGAACAGTGAGTGGGTGATAGAGAGCCTATATGGCATGACTAAATACTCATAGTGGCCTGAAGTGGTACTGAAGACTGTTTTCCGCTCATCCCCCTCTTGGATGCGGATCAGGTTATATGCATTGCATAGATCTAGCTTAGTGAACACTTTAGGTGTTCTGTGTTGTTCCAGGGCTGCAGGAACCAGTGATAATGGATAAAGGTACTACACAGATACCTTGTTGAGACCTCAGTAATCTATGCATGGCCTGAGTCCACCCACCTTTTTCTCCACAAAGAAGAAACCTGCTGAAGCAGGAGATGTGGAATGTCACATGTATTCCTGTTGGAGTGCCTCCTGAATGCATTCCTCCATGGCTCTCTGCTGAGCCAAAGACAGCAGATACACAATCCCCCATAGTGGACTGGTTCCAGAAAGTAGCATTATGCCACAGTCATCACAGGAGTGGTGTGGTGGTAGTCCACTGGCTCTCTATTTGCTGAATGCTTCCTGGAAATCCTGCTACTCAGATGGAATGTGACTTGGGGTTGGTTCATCTGTACTTTTGATTGTGGTGGTAGCTAGAGGAATGACTGCATGTTGAAAACACTGCTCTTGACAATATGGAGGCCAGTGCATGATTTGTCTGTCAATAAAGGAGACCATAGAGTTGTGTTGGTCCAGCAAGGGAAATCCTAGGATGACTGAATGTTGGGCTGAGACTGTTTCATAGAGGCCGATGGCTTCTTTATGGACGGTGCTTATCTGGAGAGAGGTAGGCTTTGTGCAGTACGAGATCAATCCTCCCCCTATTGGTTGATGGCTTGGATCTTGCATGGTTATAATAAGGGTCGAACAGGGATGTTGAGTTTGCACACTGTATCGTGGTTGATGAAGTTACCCAGTGCTCTAGGGTCAAACAGAATATATCCCTAAGCATTCTATTATGACTGGCAAGATTGTGCGAGCGGGATTTGGAGCCCAGACTCTTCCCAGTGTCCTGACAAGACTTGAGAGGGCACTGCCGGATGAGATGGGTGTCTTGTCCACAGTAAAAGCAGGGAAACTCTCGATGACAACTCTCGCTCTCCTCTTCGTTGAGCCACATGTGCCCCAGCTGCATGGGTTCCGAGGTGGCACACTGCTGTGAGAGCTCCCTCACTATTGCTCCATGGAGGCTCTAAAGCAGGCAATCAAGATACATGGACAGGTCGATGAGTGAATAGAGGGTAAGTTGGTAAGCGCAGCAGGCTAGCTCTGTTATTACTTCCCAGTTAATCCATTGTGAAACACAGTTTTCAGCGCTGGTTCATTCCACTCACTCCTTGCAGCAATGGTCAGCAATTCGAGGGCACATTCTGGTATGCAGCGTGAACCCAGAGATATGGTCAGGAGCTCCTCTCCCATTTTCTTGCCATCAGGAGTGTGGACAGGTGTGATCAAAGACATGTCAGAACAACCCCATAAACTTTTCATAGGAACAGATGTGCTTGCAGTGGAAAAGATGAGTGACCTGTTCGGTAAGATAAGCGAGCTGTTGGTGGTGTTCTCTCATGAGTTATCCATGGGCATTGATGGCTTGTCACCACTCTGGCATACCTGCTGCTTCCATGTTACAGCAAAATATTCTCTCATGTAATGGAGGCACAGACAGAAGCAAATGCAGGTATGGCAGTTAAATAAAATAAAAAGACCAAAGGATCAGGCAGAAATCAATAAAGATAGAAAGGCAGATGTCAGATGATCAGGCAAACAGTCCAAAGAAGGCAATACCAAGAGATGAGGTCATAAACAAGAACAAGGTAAAAAACCAGAATAAACAAACAACCTATCAAGGCTTGGTAATGGCAGAGACGAAATGCAACTGAGTGTATACTTCGCAATTAGATGAGTGAATGAAAGTCTCCTAAAGGAGTAGTGTGAATGTATGTGTGTGATTGGGATCAGGTGTATCTAATTAGAACTGGTGACTGTGTCCGTGGATGTGTTTGGGAAGTGTAGTTGTTGTAAGTCATGTTTGTAGTTTGTGGTGCGTTCTGGGATATAGAGTTGCTAGTTTGCGCTGAAATGACACAGAGTCCAATCTTCCTCCAGCCAGTCTCACAGAGCTGGTGCATGGTTGAAGGGCTCCAGAAAGGCCTCTAAATCATCTTTGGAGGCCATCTGGGTGAGCGTTATGTGTGGCACGGTGACAAGGGACACAGCTGGAGATGTGGTGGTATGCAACAGCCTCTGCAATACCTGCTGGCCTTTGGCTTGCTCCTGCGCAAGGGCTCTTAGGCTCAGCTACTTCCGTTTGTACTAGTTGAGGAGCACTTGATGTTGGGTTTGGTTGGAAGATAATAAGGGACTTTGTCAAATGTAGAGGGATCTATGGCAGCGGTGGTGTCTTCCCCAATACTCGGTTTTGGCAGCACTGTTTTTTAACCGAGTTCCAGGCTCATGTTTATTAAGTCTTCACTTTTCAGCGCTCAGGAGCTCTTTATTTTTCAGAGTACACTGGTATGGGTTATCACTCAAAAATATATAAAATGACCAGTGTTCTTTGTTCTCCAAAAAAATGGCAGATCCCAATTGACATATGAATCTGGACGGTTGTGAAGATGTTTTTAACTTCTGATATTAATGGACACACCCTGGAAGCCCTCACCTTTTACCCCATTTCCACATTAGTAATCTTTTGACCAGTGCCTTCATCTTGACTTGATTTTCACAAGAGCAAAAAAACACAGCTTGTTATGTTACTGGGAAAATAAAAACAGAGAAAGTTCAAAATCCTCTCTCCTAAAGACTGTTTTGCAAAACTAAAAGCAGTGACACCTGAGACTAAAGCATGTTCCATGACAGTAATTTTCACCACATCAGCAATAAACTGTAGGTTATCTACTTTATTACCCCAAGAGATTACTTCAAAATAATAGCTAAGAGACATAATTATTTTTAGCTTTTAATTACATCAGTTTTTCAGTGGGTCAAAAGTTTACATACACTTTCTTAGTATTACAGTGCATCTGGAAAGTATTCACAGTGCTTCACTTTTCCAACATTATGTTATGTTACAGCTTTATTCCAAAATGGATTAAATTCATTATTTTCCTCAAAATTCTACAAACAATACAACATAATGACAACATGAAAGAAGTTTGTTTGAAACATTTGCAAATTTGTTAAAAATAAAAAACAGAAAAAGAACATTTACATACTTAAGTATTCACAGCCTTTGCTCAATACTTTGTTTAAGCACCATTGACACCAATTACATCCTCAAGTCTTTTTGAGAATGATGCTACAAGCTTGGCACACCTGTTTTGGACAGTTTCTACCATTCTTCTTTTCAGGAACTCTCAAGCTCCATCAAGTTGGACGGGGAGCGTCGGTGCACAGCCATTTTCAGATCTCTCCAGAGATGTTCAATTGGGTTCTTTTCAACAAGGAGGCTCCAGCACCGGAGCTCCTGCCTAAGGTTCAGGAGGGGGTCTCAGCTCCACAGAGCCACTGTAAAGCCCAGTTACTGTCCCAAGTGACTGCTGAGACAGACAACCAAGCTCTGCTCACGCCTGACTCTGCCGACCTGGGCAGTCAAGTTCTGCTCAACATAAATGTCAAACTGCAAAACAAACGTGGCTTTAAGCAATCTCATTCGTGGCATAAACACTCTCTATAAACCTTACCACTAACAGCACTTCTAGGAATTAATAAGCAATAACGCGCACCAAGCTCTCAAAACCCGGCGTCTAAATAGCTAACCTCATTAAGCACAACACAAGACACCTGTCATCAGTTTTTGTGGACACGCACACCAACCCGGAAGTGCGCGTTCCAAACCAGTCCTCTCGACTGAGGCACCACAGTGGCCTCTAGCAGCCGTGGCGTGACATAACTCAGTCCTTTCAACTGCAGCGCCACAGCGGCCTCCTGTGGCTGTGGCATGACACTATTTGCTTACAATTGTTTGTAAAGATACTGGAATCCCATCTTCAGCCACAGGTAAACTATCAGTTGACAATTGTGATAATTATTCAGTCAGAGTGTTTACAACAATTCTGAAATCAATCAGACTACTTAAAGATACAGTCGATTTGTATGTGAAATTTTGACCCTAAGGAATTTTGATACAGTAAATTAAAGCTGAAATAAATCTGTCTCTAAATGATTGTTTATTTATCTTTTGACAGAACACAATATAGACAGCTGCTTGATTATAGATCTGTTTCTCTCTTGCCACTCATGATCCACATGAGCAACCTCCTGGTGCATGTGGAAATAAATTTTGCACAAAGTTAATTTTGTAATAATCAATACATACGAATTGTTTGCTGAAATGCTTTTATTTTCTGACCACATGTCCTCTTTTTCAGATCTTAAAAATTTCTTTCTAAATAAGAGAAAATGTCAGGGATTTGGCTTTAGTTTCATTATGATGTGCTTATTTTCTAATACTGCATTGTGTGCACATATTTGCATTGCTTTAATTCTTCTCTGTAGTTCCCTCCTTCTCGCACACTGAGTGATCGATTATAAAAGGCTTGCAGCAACTATTGGCCAAATTCCTGCTTCTCAACTATTAGCTTACTCTCAGCAAACGTTCGAAGGTGAAGTGCTGTTGTGTATGGCTTCAAATAGTTGCTTGACAATATCAGCAAATGACAGCTGTCCTGAGTCAAAACAGTGCCCATGGCCATATAAGGTACATTTTAATTTCATGTTATTACATTGCTTTGTATTACATGGCCATTCAAATGTGTAAATGATGGCAGAAGGGGTAGAAGGTACACACGTGGCAACTACAATTTTATTTTATTCCATGGACATTCAAAATAATGTAGTCTTTTTTGAATGTAGTCTTTTTCAAATACTATGAATCTGCATTCATAGTAACACTGTTTAAAGCTATCAAGACATAAAAAAGTGTCCTCTTTTTGGAAACCCAGAATATGGTCATCCTAATTTTTGTGATATAATGTTACCAACTCAGGGACATTGATATTTTATTTATTCCTTTATTTATTTATTTATTTTTTAATCAAATTCAACAATTGAACATGTTTTTAAGCTCTAAAATAAGCTTTAATAAAAGTATTTAGATCATATTGCTTTTCTTTTGACTTTATTCATATACAGTGCATCGAGAAATTATTCTACAAACAATACTCCATAATGACAATGTAAAAGAAGTTTGTATGTACAGTGGCAAGAAAAAGTATTTGAACCTTTTGGAATTTCATGGTTTTCTGCATAAATTTGTCTTAAAATGTAATGTGCCTGAAAGAATAACTAATAAAAAATAAATAATAAAAATCTGATCATTCGTGTCTTTATTGAACACACTCATTCAACATTCAAAATGGCAGTGGAAAAAGTAAGTAAACCCTTACAATTAATAACTGGTTGCCCCCCCTTGGCAGCAATAACCTCAACCAGGCCCTTCCTGTAGCAGTGGATCAGACCTGCACATCATTCAGGAGGAATTTTAGCCCATTCTTCCTGGCAGAACTGCTTTAGCTCTTTCATATTCTTTGGACGTGTCATGTGTATGGCTTTTTTCAAGTCATTCCATAGCATCTCTATTG
>JAOUWY010000050.1:10193082-10208037 GCA_025728095.1 Prietella phreatophila | reverse complement strand
CATTCCCCAGAAGCCTGATGTTCTGTCAAGCACTTTTGGAAGAAAGGGGAGTTTTCTGCAGTGTGAAGGATTTACTTTCACTGGGGAGAAAAAGTCTCATCCAGCCTTAGTAATCACTTCAAGCAGCTCTTTATATGCTGCTCTCCGTTTTTAGCACATCCTTCTGGCTCCTTGGTGTCAGAGAGGAATTATTACTATTACTTGTGTGTGTGTTTTTGTTTGTTTGTTTGTTTTTTGGCTTTCCATAGTGGAAGGATGAGTCACAGCATGAGCTCCAAAATCCAGTGGAGAGCCAGACCTGGAAGGCACAGCAAGAGATAGAGCAGCATTTGTCTCTGGCTCCTCTTCCAGTATTTATAGTTATTGTACTTTTGTATTTTTCTGTGAGACTCAATCATTTTATTTATTTAAATCTTTTAATTACAAATTTGTTTAAATTAGGTTCATCATCAGTTTTGATGAGAAACATAATATTTTATGTGAACCATCCAATTACACATTCCATTTTTTTTTATTTTACTGGGTTATATGTGATTCATTACGCCACCTGGTGGTGATTGTGTGAAGCACAACAAATACATTTCCATTCTTAGAATCATGTCTGCAGGGTACTGCGGGATCACATGAGACAAATTGTTTTGTCTCGTCCCTCTTTCAAACCTAATGGTGTTCAGGAAAGATTCTTTCCAAAATATACTGGTATGAATGGTAATTTTGATAAGCTCTTTCTAAAACACATCGGTGTCTGGATCATCCTGATCCTAAGAAAACTGTATACATAGAAGAGCTTCAGGTCTGTTTTTTTTTTTAGATCATCCTTTTAATGTCTCAACTGTGTGATCTCATGCAACAATAAATTTGGACCCTTGCCTCTCCTCACTCACGGGCCCAGTGTCTTATTTTCGTCCTTCAACTGGTTAATGTATGTGAGTATCTGTTTCTATGTTAAATATTAATTGTCTTTGGGTGATAGGCATATTTTGATACAACAGAACACCCTACAAGACCTGCCCTTTTGGAGATGCTCTAACCCAGCCGTATAGCCATCACAATTTGGACTTTATCAAAGTCACTTAGATCCTTATGCTTGCCCATTTTTCCTGCTTCCAACACATCAATTTCGAGAACTTTCTGCCCACTTGCTGTGTATCCCACCATTTTTCAGGTGCTATTGTTATGAGATAATCAATGATATTAACTTCGTGTGTCTGTAGTTTAATGTAAATGGCTGATTGATGTATATACATGGGAAGGCCACTGAAGAACATTGAACTTATACTCATGAAACCAGTTTGAGATGACTTTTGCTTTGTGAAATGGCACATTATCATGCTGGAAGTAGCCATTATGCGAAGGTTAAATTCTGGCCATGTATGGATGCACATGGTCAGCAACAATACTCAAATAGGCTGTGGCATTCAAGTCAAGCTGACATGTTCTTCAGATGTTGTAGCCCATTTGCCTCACGTTTCAACGTGTTGTGCATTTTGAGATGCTTTTCTGCTCACCAAAATTGTATAGTATGGATATCTGAGTTACTGTAGAGTTTTTCAGTTTCAACCAAAGCTGTTGGCCTGTATCTGCATGATCTTATGCATTGCACTGTTGCCACATGATTGGCTGTTTAGCTAATTGCATGAATGAGTAGGTGTACAGGTGTTCCTAATGAAATGCTTTTTAAGTGTATAGTATTCTTGCATATGATATACAGTGCCCTCCACTATTATTGGCACCATCGGTAAATATGAGCAAAGACGTGTCATGAACCGGGCTGGTGCCCTGTGTGTTCCCCTGTATTTCCTTCCCTGGTTTCCAGTGTTCTCCAGTGTGTGTGTGTGTGTGTGTTTGTGTGTTCACCAAACATTAGACTCACCTGCTTCTCATCTACTCGCTTCATCAGCAGTGTATATAAACCTCCGTTTCTTCAACCACTGAAGACGCCAGAGCTCTGGCTCTACTCTGGGTTGCTTTCCAAGTCAGTGTTTGGCGATGTTTTCTCTCATTGCATTACCCTGTGTTCATTGTGTATGTCTCCTCCTGTTCCAGGTCTACTGCTCATGCTTCGTGCTGTTCACTCCTGGCTCACTTCCTGCTACACACAGCCCGAGATAGCTGTAAACGGAGGTCAGAACCAGCTCCAAATAGGAGGGTCAGCTCCAAATTGGTGGGACTTTAGCTCCAAGTGGTCTTTACCAACCTCCACAGGACTTTGATTACTGTATTGTCTGTCATGTAAGCTAAGCTGTGTTTTATTATTTTATTTCTTTATTTTTCCCCCAGAGGCAATATAGAAGGGTTGACTGAGTTAAATAGGGAAACCTGCCTTTTTTAAATTTGTGCTCTAGAAAGTATTACAAGTTGTGAAAAAGTAGATTGTTGTAGCTACTTTTGCACAATGTTTTTAGTTTATTAGGTGATGTTGATAACAAGAATTAAAAAAAAAAACTAAACTGTTAATTTAGAAGGTTATAGTGTTCTCAGCAACTATGTATTTTTCAAGAATTTTTTTTTCCTTTTTTGGCAACTCATTCTACCCAGGATTTTGCAGTTTCTCATGCATTCAATCCAACTGTGCTAATGATTAATGCCATTGTATATGCATAGAAAATGCATGGTACCTCTTATCACTTATCATTGACTGTAAATATATGTAAAATTTTGTTTGTATTTCTGAGTAACTTTTATATATTTTGTTGTGGAGTAATTGTTTTTAGATGATCTATCATTTGTCCAAACTCGGGTTTCAAAGTTGCATTCATTTGAGTAATATGTTATGATCTGTCATCGTTAGCTTTCATTAAAGAACAAAAAAATATGCAATAAAAGGGGATGGATTTCTTAACAACTCACTTTTACATTGATAGCAATAAATTGTTGGTTATAATGTTGTTACACATTCACCTCACTGAGTACAGTTATCTCATTTTAAGTTTGTTGCTACTGTTTAAGATTCTTTAAAATTAATATTTAATATTAGACAGTTATTAATTGCAACCAAATGGTTTTGATAAAAAACCATCACACTGTGTAAGGATGGCAAAAAATAAAAAAAAAATACATAGAATTAAAGTTTAAATTGCAATGTCAATCTTCAAATAGAATGGCATTGGACATGCATACAATAATGACAGAAAAAGTGTTTAGTTTTAAATCTGTGTTTTTCACTAGTGTTGCTCCTTCCTGTCATCATTTATCACTGCGCACCTCTGCAAGATTCGGATTTCTGCATACTTTCAATCACTTCTGAATTTTTGCCTAAATTCTGACATTTTTTTTTGTGAAATCCTGCCTACTTGTGGCACAAGTTCCTCCCACTTGGAGGGCTTTGTCCTGCAGTGATACATACTTGGGCAGCCCTGCCTTATCAGCCCCATGTGCACTTGAGTCTCATGCAGTGGACTTCAGTTCGAATCCCGACCACAACTACACATCACACTCCTTTCCCCACATGCCCTAACTTCCTTCAATAAATCATGTTTACCTATAGTTCTCATATGTGTGTGTTAGTAAAGAAAACACAGGTTTATTTTAAAAGTCTTTGTTAAATATATGCGTGCAAAAATTATTGGAACCCTTTAAGTCAACACTTTGTGCTACCTTCCTCTGCCACGATAACAGGTCTGAGTCTTCTCCTATAATGCCTGATGAGGTTGGGGAATACATGGCGAGGGATCTGAGAGCGTTCCTCCATACATAATCCATCCAGATCATTCAGATTTTGAGGTCTATACTGGTGGACTCTCCTCTTCAGTTCACTCCACAGTTTTTCTATTGGTTTCAAATCAGGTGACTGGGATGACCTTGGCAGGACCATTTTTTATTTTTTTTTATTTTGATGTATGTTTTGGATCATTGTCCTGCTGGAGGATCCAACCACGGCCCATCTGAAGCTTTCTGGAAGAGGCAGTCAGGTTTTCTTTTAATATATAATTATATTTGATCGAGTCCATGCTGCCATGTATCCTAACAAAATGTCCAGGTCCTCTGGCAGAAAAACAGCCTCATTACAGTAAAATCCACCAGCATATTTAACTGTGGGCATGAGGTACTTTTCCTTATGACTACCTCTTTGTGTGCACTAAAACTACCTCTGGTGTTTATTACAAAAAGCTCTATTTTGTTTTCATCTGACCATAGAACCCGATCCATTTGAAACTCCAGTAGTGTCTGTCAAACTGAAGATGCTTGAGTTTGTTTTAGGATGAGAGTAGAGGCAACTTGTGGTGATGTAGGTAAATTCAGATTGAAGTTTTGGAGAGTTCCTGACCCCAAGATGCAACTAACTTCTGCAGTTCTCCAGCTGTGCTCCTTGGATATTTTTTGGCCACTCAAACCATCCTCTTCACAGTGCATTGAGACAATATAGACACACACCCATTTCCAGTTTGATTCATAACCTTTCCACTTTTAATAATTATGCAACAATAGTAAAGATAATAATGAATAATTATAAGAAGAAGCATATACAATCTAAATAAATAAATGAGATAAATTAATAAAAGAAACTTTTCTCTGGCTCTTTAAATAAAATAAAAAATCCTATTTAAAAAAAATTGTTTTGCCTTTTATGTGCTCTGCAAGCTAAAACGGTTCTTTACCTCTGCTCCAGAGTTTACACAGAATTGTGGGTTATTATAAATATTTCAATGATACATTATTAACATCATTTAAGTATTAAAATGCTAGTCTTAGTATTTAGCACAATTCATTATTTGTTACTCCATTGTAAACCATTCAACTATTGGTTTTTTATGATTTTATATATGATTTATACATATGTTGATTTTTTTTCTGTATTTGAATGTTATTGGTCTCATCATTATCATTGCTTATTCTGAACTATAAATCTAAACCTGTCTAAAAAGTAGCATGCTATGTGAATAGTTGTTTTTCACTAGAAATAGTTTACATACATAAAAAAATGTTTGTGTTACATACATATGATTGCTATAAAATGTAAAGAGAAGGCCTGTAAAATGGGACACAACAGTGCTATGATATAGTGAACATAAGCAAAGGGTTGACATGATAAAGTATCCACTTTATTTTGTAGGTGGAATACAGAAATGAGAATATTTGCTTTTTATGAAGAGAATCAAAGTAGACAGTCTTAATCAAGCCTGCCTATGCATATTTAATGATATGGGGTTCATCTACTTTAAGATACATGTCATTTGGTTTAACTGTTAACATCATTGGTTCTGACATCAAATCAATAAATCAAGAGCAGCATAACTACTCTTTATTATTCTCTGTAAGTCCTTAACCATCTCTGGAAAAATATCTGACATCTTCAGAGGCTTATTAAAATGCTAAGAGCTCAGGAGATTTTTGGTTAATATCTTAACCAAGGAGCTTAAAATGAAAGTGCTATCATAAATGTGCTCTGTCTGATCATGTCATAATGAAAGCTATCAATCAATTATTTTTGTCAAATGAATTTATTCTTAGTATTATTATAGAATTTTGGTACATGCTTTTTATCGGAAGCATCCAACAGTGAAGCAAAATCTTAGAGTTGTTAATGCAGCTACAGTGATTGGAGTGTTCTAAGTCCAAATTTTCACAGAACGGTCAAAGTTCTTTGAAAAACAGAGAGATCCATAACCAAACCCACACAGAGCAGATAAATAAATGCTTGCAGACTAGCAGCTTTATACAAACTAGCTGTCTTATACCATTAACTTCAGTGAAACCTACACATTTCAAAAGGACAATGATGGAGCCAATGCTTCCAAATCAAATGTGAAAACTGTAAACCCACCCAGCCTGTAAACCCACCCAACAAATGCAGGTTTTCACTTATTAATTGACAAAAGGACATGTTTCAGAGGGTCGTCCCCCTCTTAAGATAAAGAGAATACAACAGACATAAAATACATATATAGAGAAGACATGAGTCATGTCATGTTCTTTTGTCTCAATCTATGTTTTGGCTAATGTATTCTAGTATCTGAATTACCCATCAGTGCTTTGAATTGACTCTTTGAGCACTTTCACTTTTGTGGCAGCTTTTTGTTCTTTCTCTGTCAGAAGAGACCAAGAATATTTGTTTTCAGGTAGGGTGGTTGAATCAGAAAAGCAGCCTGTATCAGCTTTGATTTATTTGAAAATCAGATGTTACTGTTGTAACAGGCTTTTGACTGTTCAGTTATGGAAATTGTGGAGAAAACAAGTCAAGGTAATGTCAGGATTTAAATGCAGATATTAGCATAAAATCACACCTCTAAATCAGCAGTGGACTGAGAAATTTCTTCTGAAGTGAAAATGTATAATTTCATTCCAGCATTTTTTTCTTTATTGCCATTATGTATTATTCTTAGATCAAAATGAACTAGTGCAGTGGTTGTCAAAGTGGGGGACTGCCAGGGGCACTCGGGGGGCCTCAACAAACTGTGTCGGAGCCACAAAACCCATACCTCCCACTAGTATGTTTTCTCTTTTTCACTCTCAGAGAGCCACACACACAATCCATTCCAAAGTGCAGTGCTCTGCCAGGTCTCAGAGGTGGACCAAAAGTTCTTGTTTTGAATAACCACAAATCACATATCCCTGACACAGCAGTTTTCTAAATTTCTGACACATACACATAGTGGACACAGGTATTCAGAAAAATTCCCTGCAGCTAAGCAGAGTAGAAGATGTTATGTTAGGTGTAACCGATTGTGTATTTGGGGTGTACTAAAATTTCTCAGTTAACTGCAATATCGGCTCAACCAAGGGTGTCATGTGGAAATTGTTTATATATACTCAAAACAACATGGAATGCCATTATAGGCCAATTTTGTCCCTTTAAATTCAGCAAAAGTTATTTTTTCTTTTTTGGCTACACAGCAAAATCACCAGTGTTGATTTAACACCCACAGTGTTTATATAAGTCCATTGGACTCAGATAAACTCTCTGGGTCTTAATTCAACACTAGGGATTTTACTGTGTAGGAGGACATCAAAAGAGAGCATCTTAATCACTGCCACTACTTATCTTGGGGTGTCTGTAGCTTGTTCTTACAACAGTTGCTTAGACTTTAAAAGTCATCTAGATGGCTGCTTTTAATCTGGATAGTTCTAAATCATTGTTGACATCTGGGGAATCACCTGCTGTCAAAACCAAGAAACCTCGAACTGTGAAGAGCTTGCAGTCAAAAAGGGAAAGCAACAGAGCCTGTGATAAATTGAGAATAAATATCTGCATTTTGAGAAGATCTGAATGGGTTGAAGACTGGCACACATATGGATTATTTTCTGCTGAACAGGTAAGACGTTTCAGTGGCTCAATAGCTAGCAATCTAGCATTAGTGCATTTGTCCACTTGTCTCAGTTAGGTATCAAGTTTCCTATGCTTTTTTTTTTTTTTTGTATATTGCACTTATCTTCTGCTGGTTATGAGACAGAGGGCTATTCACCTCTACTCCAAGAAAACTGTTACCGCCGGCACCTCCATTGCCAAGTATTGTAGCTAATAATCAACTCGTACGAATACATCAAACCATCAGATTCATCCAGACAGACAAGCAGTCCCGAAGAATAACCCACTGATAGGTTTCATGCATGATCTCTGTGTCTAAATTCCGTAGGTCTCAATTCTGTGTCACGATATACTGGAACCAAATTGTTTTGTGTTCATGGAATGTATTTTGAGCATTCCTAATCACCCTGCCTTTCATCCTCACTGTCTCTTGGTTCTTCTTCTTTTGTTAATATCTGGTAGACTAGACATCCTTAGTTCTTTTGTCACTCAAACCTTAATTATAGATGTTTAATTTTATCTGTGACTTGTTCCAATTGATATTTATCATTCTTTAGCAATATCTCTTTGTGTATATATACTATGCTTTCTGCATCATTAAACTAAGCTTTCACTGAACATTGTGTCGGTGTGACTTCTTCCTGCGCCCAGACGAGAGGAAATCAGACAGAGCAGGGTTAAAATTTTGGTTATGACTGGTATTGGTTTCCTGGTGTCAGAAGTGGTATATCTGGACAGAGGTAAGTGAATGATTTTAATTCTGTATACCTCTGTGTAGATATCTGGATAAATCTTGACGCATTGATTGAAATATCACATTTTGGGCTCACAATGTTTCCATAAACACAGAGTCTTAGAGACACTGTGCATACATGATTCAACAAAATTCTTTGGGTTGAAATATCACATTTTGATTCACTGTGTTTCTGTGAACACACTACTTCAAAATAAACTACATTGGTTAAAATATCATGCGTGTCACGTGGCGTGATGTAACTGAAGAAGGGCGTATGCAATCGCAATACGGACAAGACCTTTATTCACAAAGATTAGGACAGACAAAAGAAACACAAGAACAGGACACATAATATATGCCAAACAATGAACACTGTTAACTAACTCTATGCTATGCTAACTCTAAACACAAACTAAGGCATGGACTAAAACTGTGAACATGAACAAGAACTATTAACATAACATGGCATGAAGACATTCCCTATGTCTATACGAAGTCTCTCGATATCTATCTAGATAGCTCTAAGTTATCCTATACACTACTAGGCTAGAAACTAAGCTATGCTATGTTATTAGCTTTAGCTTCTATGCTAACTAGCCTAGACATGGACTATGACTATGAGCTAAACTATGGAACATGGCATGGAACCGAAACTCTCGACATTTACATTTACCGCTTTACCGCTATATTGCTATACCACTATACTACTATAATTACCCGCGTTGTGTGTGTCATGGCTCCTGGTATATATGCATCCCAGCATGATTAGCTCCAAACCGCTAACAGCTGCGGGCAATACTGAAACCCACGTGACTCGACCACATGACAAGACGGGGCGAAGACCTGACGTCAACCACAAAAAACGACACGTGCTTATACACGTGTGTGCGTGCCCATATACTCTATAGCGCGGCGCACAAGGGGGGACTCTTGACACAGCTGTGCCATTGATAAAAGTAGGAAAAAGTTTTACATCAAAACCTCCTAGTATTATGGAAATAAAAAGCGATATATGTTAGGTAAATCTGGTAAATCTGGTCATTTTGTTGATTCACTTAAACAGCAGACTAGATACGCTCAGTCCAGACTTTTGCTGTAAGACAGGTGAGGCTTTTAATAAAAAAAAACACCAACCCACCTGTGAAGCATGAACTAAGTTTAAATGTCATTAGCCATAAAAATAAATGTCAGAAAATAAACAAAGTTCTAGATATATGAAAATGTTGCAAAAACAAATCAAAAAAAACATTTAGCAAATTGTACCTAATGGTATTATAAAAGACATTGCCATTGTTTGGAAGCTTTCATGTAACATTTAGCAATCATAGTGAAGGGGAAGGAGGTTCCTAAATTTCTCAAGGAGGTCATTATTAAACAATTATCAAATGGAAAAAGCTAGTTTTAACTGGTTCCCCAGATACTTAATTACTTACTTACTTACTCACTATCTATCTATCTATCTATCTATCTATCTATCTATCTATCTATCTATCTATCTATCTATCTATCTGCAGAACCAACCAAAGTGTACAGACTTGAAAGAAGGCAACAGGATCAACAGTTACACACAGAACAATAAGCAATGAACAGCAGCACAGTCAACTTTTACACCCCTTGCAAAACGTATGCAAAGATGTGAGTTGTTATTATCTTTATGGTTTTGATCTTGTTCCAGTTTTCTCATTTTGCTCTTGTCTAGTCTTGTTCGCATTGCTTGCTCATCGCCTGACCATTGACTGTATCTTATTCTGCCTTTGGATTATGTTTATGTTTAGTTTGCTACTTTTAATTAAAACTATTGAGTACCTGCACTTCTCGACCTCAACTGAATCCTGCATGTCCTAGCCAATCTCGTTACTTGAATCTTATTGAAAATGTATGGAGACTTTTGAAATTGCAAATTGATCAGACCCTTATAACTTTGCTGAAACTGATGATAACTTGTCAAGAGGAATGGGCCAAAAATTATTTGATTAATTGATACCACAAAATAGTTAGCCTTTAGCTAGAATCAGGTACTTTATATAGTAAGCTATTGTAGACAGTTTAATACAGTCACTTTAGATGATTTTATTTGCAGTGTTGTAAAAGGTGGCTTTCTGGTTAATTAGCCTGTAAGTCACAGTTTTTTCAGTGTGATATTAAAAAGTTAACTGTGAGGACTGTAAAGCTCATTGCACTGCTTATGCATCTATGCATATGTATAAAATTCACCAATACAGCTTTTGCACATTAGCCACCTACACCGTAAATCGTGTGTCATGTTGTCCCTCTACAGCAGATGGTTTTCCTGGGAGAGAAGTTGAGTGGAGAACTCCTGTTATCCAAAGAAAACCTGAGAAACACTTTTTCCTAAGAGTGCAGCTGATCCTAATATTATTATTATTTTTTGCCTGTGTATACAGGTGCTGGTCAAATAATTAGAATATCATCAAAAAGTTTATTTATTTCAGTAATTCCATTCAAAAAGTGAAACTAGTATAATGTATACATTCACTACTCACAGACTGATATATTTCAAGTGTTCAAGATGATTATAACTGATAACTAATGAAAACCCCAAAATCAGTATCTCAGAAAATTAGAATATTACTTAAGACCAATACAAAAAAAGGATTTTTAAAAATGTTGGCCAACTGAAAAGTATGAACATGAAAAGTATGAGCATATATAGCACTCAATACTTAGTTGGGGATCCTTTTGCTTTTTTGAGTGTGTTTCACCATCCTGCCATGTGCATGTCAGTTTTTCCTAACAGTAAAACAGGACTGCTGTTTTCTGCTAATTGAATAGTTGCTTCAAATGCACCATCTCGCCAAATGAAACACCAAATAATTATATGCACAACTAGACCTTCACTATACTGGGAAGGATATGTTTCTGGTATAATCGTCATTAGCGACCACCTAAGGCGCCTTCACCCTCTTCCAAACCAACACACGCACCTCACATACCACATGCTGATTGCCAATTAGAGCAGAAATCAATTTGAAGTCCCCATCGCTAAATTGATATGTTTATTGTGGAATGAATAATTGATTTTCATATTATTATAGCTGAGAGCTAATGGTGCATGAAATCGGCCTGGCAAGTTGTCGGCCAAAAAAAAAAAGAGATTGTTAGGGGTTATTATTATCATCTTCTTATGTTTTTCCAATGAAGCACTTTGTTCTGTACATGAACAGACACCATGTGGTGTTTTTTTTTTTTTGCCTTTAATTTATTACAATTAGTTTCTTAAAGTTTGGATGTTCTTTGGAAAATAAGCTCACTGTGTACAAATTTCAAAAGAGAGAATTCACTCAGATTTTCATTAGTGATGTTGCTTGAATCTACAAATACTATTCAAATACTGGGAAGGGAAGAGTTGATCTTGATTTGTATTTGTGTTTTCCTTTTCACATTCCTGTGCTCCAAGTGATAGAGAATTGTTTTCCTATTGCATGTGATTTGCTTGTTGCATCGATGAACAGCTCCTACAACAGAGGAAGACACAATTGTGCTAAATCTCATTTAGATATAAAATGGTTATGCTAGTCTAAATATAATACAATGATTTCTCTATAGGTACACACACAGATGGAACTGACCGGCCTTATTAACTGACTAAACTGAATACTACATATGCAAATGCATACTTTGTAATCATCCTTACCCTGTTATGCATTATCTTACAATATATTTGATGTGAACTTTCAGTGCTATAGTAGTCTCTTACCTCTGTGACTGGATCATGGGAAAATGTGGTCAGCGGCATTTCAGTTTCATTTGTCTTCATGGTCACCTTAGTGATGGGGAGACTTCCCACGCCCCAAACTTTTACTTGGCCAAGTGTGAGTTGATCAGTTGTAGCTAGTCTATAATGCATAACTACGTTCAAGAGGGTGTTCTGAAACACAAAAATACCAGGGTGAAAAAATTTGAAACAAATGTGGTGGATATAAATGTCGCTCTGATTGATTAACATTATTTAAGTATGTTTAGGAATACTAATTATTAAATATAATGTTTTAGAATGTTATATCTGGTAATATTGGACACAGTGTGAAATAGTTATACAATTATCCTCATATGGGCATTTAATACTGGTCTATTAGTAACCCAATATTATTAGCAACACAATCACAATGCTTATCTTGTGAAAGGCTTATGCATCATGTTATTCTTTCAGATGTGGTCATGTCTGGTAGAAGGCTAATATATGTCTCCTTTCAGACACATGTTTTGAGAAGACTACAGCAATAAGGCAGATATTATGTGGAGTGTTTACAGTGGGAGAAATTAGTATTGAATGCATAAATTTTTTTGTTTGCTTTTCAGTAAATATATTTCTAATGGGGCTATTCACATGAAATTTTCACCAGACATCAGTATTAACTCAAGAAATCTGGAAATATAAATAATTCACAACATTAAAGTCCATAAAGAAAGTTAAGTATAATAAAGCGGAATGACACAGGAAAAAAGTATTGAACACGGTAACTGAAATGTATTTAATACTTAGTGGAGAAGACTTTGTTTGTATTGACAGCTTCAAGACACTTCCTGTATGTAAAAATTAATCGGCTGCAGTATTCAGGTGTGATTTTGGCCCAATATTCTAAAATATTGTCTTTAAATCTTGTTCAATTGTATTCAAGTCATGTAATTGACTGGGCCATTCTAACACCTTGATTTTTTTTTCTTCTTTGAAACCAATTGAGATTTTCCTTTGCTGTATGCTTTTGATCATTGTGGTACTGGAAGTTCCAATCACATCTCATCTTCATCATCTTGGTGGATGGCAGCAGATTCTTCTCAAGAATCTCCCAGTAAAGGGCTCCATTCATAGTTCCTTCAATTATATGAAGTATGCCAGTACCATGTCATGAAAAACCAGTGAAGGTGGAGGTTAGCAGAGCTTCCTCTGAGACATCTTACGCTAGCCTGTGCATCTTAATGAACTGCTGCTCATGCTGCAAAGGGCAGCTGAATATACTCAGAGGAAATTGTAAAAAGTATGTCAAGACCGTACCACCCATGGTGTACCACTATTAGTACCTATAGAGGCATACTATATTGAGAAAATAGAGTTTTGGAATTTGAGATGGGATGTAGCCAACCAGCTACAGCATATGATCGGCCTGCATGAACAGCCTCATAGTGCTGTTGAAGAGTGTAAGGGGGAGAAATAGCTTGGTGTGAGAGTTGCTTGAAGAGATAGTTTGGGGAAATGGGACAGAACACTTTTTTGTTAATATGGTACTGTACCTTAAGCACAGTGAAGTATGTCAGGAGATAGTCATTCTTCTGATATGTGTCTGGAAATGTCATGAATAAAAGAAAAAGAAAGAGTACAATTGTGACATTTCAAGGAAAATAATTTTGTCATTTATATTATGTTATCTACAGTATCCCAAAGACACACACTACCAACAAGCACTTAATTTCCTATTACAGTATGACAGGGTGTATTCTAAATTAGCATCACATAAACACTACACAACACACATATACACACTGTTTACATCATAAGAAGAGTATCACACACTATATTTTTGTACATTACAGTACGCTTTCTCTAGCACAAACACAGTATTTCATGTGGAAATAATGTAATGTTGGATGTGTCCAACTGAAAACACCCACCAATTCCCTCTCCATCATCCCAGAACAGAGAGCCTGCTGCTGTTCCATCATCATCAAGAGCAGCTATCAGACTAAGAGGATTCTTGCGACTATACAGACAATATTATTGTATTATTTGCATCCAAGAACAGATTATTTTCAAAGAAAGAGAATTTCTCTGCCATTTCATAAAACTAACCAATCAGACTATAGCTGATTCTGAATATGGTTCTTGATATTACACTTGGAATTTTGTACCTGTATTTTGTGTTGTTCTCTGGTTTCTGCCATGGTAGGATGAATCCTCCTCTCACATGTATGTTGGTGTGATTGAGTGGAGTGGACATGGTAAGAAACTTGCCTCTCACATTCACCAACTTTGCCTGAAAGAAGAAAAGCATACTTCAGAAAGATAAAACCGATTTTATTCAATTTTATTCAATTTTCACTGCTCTAAATCTGTCTGGCCCATTGTTTCCATTGTAGGAGTAGAAATAAGAGATAGATAGAAGAGACAGTGGACAGTTAACATGAAATGTAAACTATTACATTAATATTAATATCTTATATTAATACTGTTTTACTTTCATTTAACATATATGTAAGGAATAAAACAAACAATGCACACACAAATGGGTAGATGCTCCTGCTTTAATGTCATTTAAAGTGATAATACACATGGCTGAATTAATATAATAAATCATAATTGTCTGTGATGCAGTTAAACATACCGTGTGGTAATCGTACCAGCGTGCATTGGGGATGTAGCCATTAACCTCAGTTACTCCCTAAAGGAATCATAAAAAATAATAATAAATAAATAAATAATAATAATAATAATAATAATAATAATAATAATATATATTTAATAGATGAAAATCACTTTTTGCCTTCTAGCAAGTGCTGTACAGCAACACATTAGCCTATATACTGTATAATTTCACCCATTAATTGTAATTAACCCAATTAGCTCTTTTTTTAATAAAAAAAACACTAGACATGCTACACAGCAATAATATAATATAATATAATAGTTTGTAATACCTTACTAATGATAGAAATGTATGTGTGTGTGTGTGTGTGTGTGTGTGTGTGTGTTTGTAGGGTGAATAACCTTGTCCAGAGCAGGACTGATGAGCAGTGCTGGACCCCACAGGAACTGTTTATAAATGTCCCATGTCACTTTATCATTCACAAATCTATGGAAGAGAAAAAAACTATGATGAAAAAGACAGTCAAACAAACAACTAGTTGCAGTATATGAACTGGCACGAGAGTGTGGGCATGTTTGTGTGGGTGTGTATGTGTGTGTGTGTGTGTGTGTGTGTGTGTGTGTGTGTGTGTGTGTGTGTGTGTGTGTGTGTGT
>JAOUWY010000050.1:10045841-10059991 GCA_025728095.1 Prietella phreatophila | reverse complement strand
GTGTGTGTGTGTGTGTGTGTGTGTGTGTGTGTGTGTGTGTGTGTGTGTGTGTGTGTGTGTGTAAAGAGAAACACACATTCAATCCCCAATACAAGGATGCATACAATAATCATACCTTAAATCGAAGGCGATTTTCTGTCTGCATTTCTGCTACAAAAGATAGCTCAAGAATGTCAGAGCCAAACAGAGATGGCGCCTCCTGCCTTTTCAGTCTGGCCTCCAATTCTGAGAAATAAAGCACTAACATTTTAGTAGAAGCTTATTTTTTTTTAGGTAGAAATAGTTTCAGATGTGCTAGTGCTAGAATATGTGGATACCCTTGGGTATCTTTCTCCTGAAAAGTTTTATTTAGATACATGTAAGATTTGTCATTATTATCGACTTCGATTAATATACAATATGGCCAAAGGTTTGTGTTTTGACACCTGACCATCACACCCATTTGGGAGTCCCTAAACTGTTGCCACAAAGTTGGAAGAACACAATTATATAGGGTGTCTTTGTATACTGTAGCTTTAAAATTTCCCTTCACTGGAACTAAGAGGCCCAAACCTGTTCTAGCATAACAGTGGCTCTGTTCAAAAAAGCAAGGATCATGAAGACATGGTTTGCCAAGGTATGAGTGGAAGAGCTCGCATGGCCTCAACCCCACTGAACACATTTGGCATGAATTTGAATACTGACTATGCACCAGACCTCCTCTTTCATCATGTACATAGCCTGACTTCACTAATGCTTTTGTGGTTGAATGGGCAAATCCCAACATACATGATCCAAAATGAAAGCCTTTCCAGGAGATTGGAGGTAGTTATAATAGCAAAAAGGGACTGGAATCTGGAATAGGATGTTCAAAAACCACATATCGGTGTGATGGTCAGCTGTCTACAAACTTTTGGCCATCTAGTACTCTGTTTTTTTTGTTGTTGTTGGTTTTTTTTCTTCTCTAGTTCAAATAATACTATTTATCATTTTGCCTAACATTAGGGAAATTAAAAATATTTCATGGTGGTGGATGTGTAATATGTGTAGCCTACTGTAACTTAATCTATCAGCTCCAAAATATAGTTACAGATATTTATTTAGCCAATTTCTTTAACAATTTACATTGAATATGATAAATACAAATATTCACTTGAGAGTATAATAGATATATAAATACTGGAACCTGCTTCGAGCTAAGACTGATGTGTCTATGCTGCTGCCCTGATATTAGGGGTAAATCCCAAATTGTCACCAATGAGATGACTTGATCTCACTGCCACAGATTAGTATGTGATTCATGTCAAAATTCTAGCATAGTCTGCTACATTTACAGTATGTATGTAAGAATTGTTGACATTTCAAAGCAAGATAAACAAAAAAAAATACATTAAACAGGTGAGGGCGCTATGTTAAGGCAGGCTGGCAAAGTGAGTTTACTGTTCATTGCAGTCTTTTGATTTCTCATTAAGTTGAACTAATTTCTTAGCTAATGTTCTTAACATTTGCTATGTTACTGTATGTGAAATTTATAGTTGGTTTTACATCTGAGCACCTTTGAAACAGTTTGTCTGGTAGGCTATGATTATCATGATATTCGCTCATGTTGATTGTTAAATTTACAGTTATTATTTTGTTGTTGTTTTTTTCAAACAGGTTGTAATTTCATGTTTTAATATTGTTATTGGTGATTCTTGTTATATGAATTCAGAAATAACTATTAGACTCTCTAGTCTGGTTTAGTAACATTGGGACATTATTGTAGTTTTTGTTAATTGTGTTTAATGTTAGTTCATTTAAATGTATTGAAAGCATTAAAATGTTTGAAAGGATCTAGATTTCCTATATGTTTAAACCCATCTAGTACATAATACTTACCTAATAGATGTAATCTAAGTATCTAATAAATATCAAGTACTCACTTGTGCTACTTGGCTGGCTTTCACTGACCACAGTGTAGCCATGATTAGTAGAGAAGAAGCACCAAGGCACGTTTGTTTGATCATGTGGGCCCCAGCAGCAGCCACGCTCGTGACAGCTTTTCTGGAGAGACAGGAAGCAAGAACTAGTAAAGGTCATGATTATAATAAGATGTGTCAGTCTAATTAGTGTTAGAGATCTGAATGTGCATGCCGTAAACTAGGAATTTCCATTATGATCAACTGTAAGAGTGCTTTATTTATAATCACTTAAGCAAGTTGGAGCTTACAGCAGAAAATAATTTTGAATTCATGTTTCATGATATGTGCACTTTATATAAGCATGGTATGCAAGAAATGATAATTGAATTAAATAAAATTGCCATTCAATGAATAAAAAAATAGTTTTCAGCATGTGAGCTCATTTGATTGGTAGTGTATTATTACTGTACATTTTGAAAGTAGGAATTATAAGTTTGTGTGTGTGTGTGTGTGTGTGTTTTGTCATTTAAGTCATTTAAAATATATGTTTTACCTGCGAGGCACCTGCGTCTGGAAAACAATCCACTCTTTCAGCCAGGGGAATATTTGGACACTGTGCTATAAATGCTATTTTTAAAAAATAAAATAAAATGAGAAAGATGATACCGTACAGCACACTAGAACGGTTTTGATTATTTAATATTATTGTTTTTTGGTTTACATTTTTTAAAAGCAAGGAAATGAGATCATTAACTGGAAAAATGCATCATCATCATTGTCATCATTATCATCATCATCATCATCATCATCATCATCATCATTATTATTATTATTATTATATTATTATGTTGCTGTTGTTGTTTCTGCTGCTGTTGTTTATTGTAAATATACAGTCCAAAATCATTGTGGTGATTTAGGTTGAAACCATAGATGCTTTATGCCAGGCAAATAATCCCATTAGTTAAAAAGAAGATTAAGCAAAAGTAAAAATAAATAACCAAAATGAAAGAAAATCAGTCAAGAACCCAAGTAATCAGAATACTAATTACTTTTTTAAATGTAATTTATTTAGTACTAATTAATCCACAGTAATAATTTGCAACGTCTCATTAATATTCACTTTCATAGCATTCTGATAATTTTATAATAATCAGTTTTCTTTAGAAAAGCTAGTCAGCACCTAGAACTAAGTCAGCTGTGAGTCAGAGCAGATGATTCAAGTCATCTGGATAAGTTAGATTTCGCTTGTACAACATTTTTTCTTATTTATAAGCACACAACCTAGAATGTCCAGTACACAAATATGCAAATCTATATGGTCTAAATCAACCCTGTAGTGTATAACTGTCTGTGTGGGTTAAGTGAGCAGTGAGCCAGAGTTTCATCAAGGCTTCAAACTGTGACTATGAATGACAACTGTCATAATACGCATGACCATGTGGTTTCAGCTGATTTCTCATGCCCTTTTGAATCCTTTTGTTTTCTGTTTTCCTGGGAATAATATTGCTCTTGACTGACCCACTTCATTTGTTGCCCTTGATGATATTCAGGCAAGATGTGTTCTTCATGCTTTATCAGACTATCAACTCTCTGTATTTCTCTCTGCTGAAAAGCAACTTGTTTATGTTGGGGAGGAGGTGATACATAATTTTCTCTTATGTCTTAGACCTAAGTAACGTAACTACATATTTGTGATATTGTAAGGGGTTGTGAAAAAAGATCAGGAAAGAAACTAAAATCTTGTTGGATTATGCTCGCTGATGCATGCTTAAGTTGGATTATGGTTAAGAGAATCATATTCATCTCTGTATTTGCCTTTGTCTTAGGAATCGGAGAAAATATGATATAGTGCTCTTCTGTGATAACCAAAACCCTCCAGTCCTTATCAGACCATTGGACAACATTGATTTAGTTGGACTGTATATGAAAATATTATTAATCATTAAGGGCTTTACATATGACATATTCTTTATGATTTTTCACTCACTCTTTGTCTCATTTATTCTTGTGGCAAGCAGGGCAATCAGTGCTATGGCCACAATCCCGATCATGACAAACATCACCATCAGGGCTATCTCCAACCCAGAGAACTTCCTCTTCCCCATCTGAAATAAACATAGACAATTTAGATTCCCAAATATTTGTTCTCTTTCAAAGGGAACGCCACACTGAGTTAGCTGAACGCTGCGGGAAGCACCCTCGCATGTGACCGGTATCTGAAGCTCGTGAAACATCATGCCTATTTATAAGCCTGCTGTGATCAGGAGATGTGGCAAGTCGCATGATATATACAAGACAACTGTGAACAGCAACATCAACCTTATTATTGGTCTAAATCTTAACTCTGAGAGGTCTACAACTATTTTTGCCCTTTTCATATTCAAACTTAAAGAGTCTCTACTCCAAATGGCACACACCTCAGCAGGTTAATGACTGGCAACATTTAATGTTATTTTATTTTTAATATTCATTTTAAAGCTCCTGGCAATATGATTTCATATGTTTAAAAAATGGTGCTATAATTTATATAAATGTATTCTTTTGTATATACCAAACAGGAATTTCATTGTAACTAAAAGATTAAAAAAACATTTCTGTCAAGTAACAAGTTTTGAGACAATATTCATTGTTAAAAGCACTTTACAAATAAAATTGAATTCAATTGAAATGAAGTGCTACTGCTGGAAAAGTGTGCATGAATGACAAAATAGTGCATATACAGTGCTTATATTTTTATACAAAAGTCAACATGTACATGTTTTTTTATACACAAGAATGGTAAGGTGGTGTGGTTTTAAATTTTTTTTAGCAGTAGGTTATGTTTTATTCTATTACACTTGACAGCAAAGGAAAATATCCTTCTTTTAACTATTTCATTCATCACCTGTATTGTCTTTCTCTAATTTATTTTGAGATACCTTCTCTGAAATGTTTCTGTGCAAAAGAATTTGTCCACTTCAGAGAAAGGTAATTTGCATAATCTGAACACCGCACCCAAAAAATCGACATAAGTACCTGTGTAATTTCCCAATTTAAATAGTGAAGCAACTTTTTAGCCTTAATTCACTGATTCCGAACACAGCCCTACATATTTATCATTATATGTCATTATATCTTGCATTTAATCAAACTGAGTTTTATCAGTCACAACAAGGCCAGGTTTCAATACTTGAAAACTATATTTTAATTGTTTTAATTAATATTAATTAGTGTATCTATTCAACAAGCAAAATAGTGGTTATTAATGAATCCAGACCCAGTAACAACACATTTAAAATATTTATTTGTCTATTACTGTTATGATTTATGTTTATTTATTTATTTATTTGTTTATTTATTTGTTTATATGGTTTGTGCTGGATCTCCCCACAAACTTCATAAAACCACTGTTGCGGTTGTATTGTAGTTAACTGTGAGTTTTCAACCATGATTCTGTTACAAATACTTAGTCCATTCTGGTAGTCCTGCTTTTTTATTGAGACATGAATGTAAATGGCTGGTTAAAGATAATTTTAGTTAATTAAAATAGTAGTTTATTTATTTTGTAGATAAGCATTTTTCATGTTTATATTCCAAACATGTTTATTTTATTCTCCATTGATATGTAGTCATGATAACCTTTATTGTGCAAATAGGATCACTAAAATTACTTGTAAGATTTGAGGTCATTCTTAGTCTTACCTTTGCAGGTCTCTTTGCTATGCTTGACTCCTCACAGCAGTCCAAACAAGAAGGAATTAGTTCCTCCTAAGGAGTATAGTCTGATGTAATGATCTTTAGTTAATGTGTGTGTGTGGAGGTGGTGGGGGTTGCTTGTGGGTTTGTCCATGTGTGAGTGTAGCAATAACTCAGCAGAACTACAAAATGATAACTAGCTGTTATAAAAGTTCAGCTTCTCTATCAGTGTCTTCTAGATCTTCTAGATCATTTTCAGTTCCACATTAAGAATAGGATTTGATCTTTCTAATATCTAACAAAATAAAGAGAATATAATGCTTCAATGGAATGAGCACAATATACTGCTTCCCAGAGATCAGTCAGGAAACATAAATGTATATTAGGTTATGATATATTAATACAGCATTGAGACAATGTGTCATCACAGTACAATATATATGTTATAATGAACTGAATTACACAACCCATTTGAAACACTCAGAAAATCTGGATTGATTTATTATCTTAGGGTTGACTTTTGGCTTGTGGAGATTTTCTATGTCAAGGATTATCAAGTGAGTTGTAAAGAAAATGGAAAATTCTTCTGTGAATTGTAGAAATTATTCCCATCATGTCATTGCTGTTCTAGTTTAAATTAAACCATTATTTGAGTGTTGTAAAAAAAAAAAAAAAAAAGCCAAGAAATTGCTATTATAAAATAATAGGCACCCTTATGCCATATTCATGTTACATAGCAATGTGGGGTATTGCCTAAGTATTCAACCCCTGAAAGGAAATTCTCTTATATCATGTATTCTCTTATATTATGAACTGCTAGCAAATACCTGTGATGAATGTATTCATTTAATTACCTTTTAAATAAGATGATCAACTTCCATCTTTCTTATAGCTGGCACATGTATTTTCTGTCTATTGAAAATACTTATTTTCATAGTGTGCTGTGTGTTTTGTTTTGACTATCTGGCTGGCACCTGCACCAGTAGAAACCATCCACACACTGTGGTTATTACATTTACATTTATTCATTTGGCAGACACTTTTATCCAAAGCGACTTACAATTATCAATGTGTATAAATACTTCTGTTTTGAATGAATAAACCAGAAGTCTCTGTGAACATTCATATGTGTGTGCATTCATTCTGACTCTCCAGGTGCCTGAACTTTGTGGTAAACCACACTTTGTAGCTCATAGAAGCATAGAACTAATAGTTAATAAGTGTAGAACAGGCTAAAAGGGCTGACGGAGGTCTGGAAGTCATAATCTGAGATTTGCAGATTCCTGAGATACATGGAAATCTAACAATTTGGTGTCAGAAGTGGGATTACTCTGGACCAGGTTGAGTGTTTTTCTTTCTTCTCTGGTGCGATGTAATTTCAAACCCATAATTATAAATAAGTTAAATTGAGTGATTATCTCTGTTTGTCGATAATCTGTACGCTGGTCTATAATCCTAATATTTTACTTTATATTTGTATAATAATTTGCAAATGTGTTTGTGTGGCTTGCCTACGAGTGTTATATTGTTAGTTTAGTATTCTTGTGTTATTGTGCATGTAAGTTATGGGAGGGTGTCCATCCAGCCTGGCTCTTCCGTCTCCTGGCATGACACCAAGAGACTGGACTGAGACTGTGTTAGGCAGATTTTATACGGTTACATATTTAGATTGTTTATATGGCTGGTCAGGTGTATGCGCACCACAGCTTCAAATCATTTCAATCCATGGCTCCTTTGAGCCACATGTATTTGTTCTGATCAAATGAATGATTTATGATGGGGAAGGTAATCCATCTTGGAATTATGAATATATGTAATGGCTTCACCTACTCCCCTTATGGAATAAACAATATAATTTAAAAGGCAAACTCCCTAAAGCATTTCATGTGAATGATAAGACATCTCGCGCACCGCCACGTAGAACTAAAGTTCTGCTTTCGTCTAATTACAGTGCCGCTGCTGCTCCAATTTCGAAGCAAACACCCACTCATGCTAAACCGCTCACACACAAAGCTTTAGCATTAGCCACTGCTACTCCTGAGTGAGAACCAGATACCAATGACGGAGGAATTCGGGGAATTTGAGGAATTCGGCCAGACTCTCCGCCTGTTAGTGGAGCACACTTACCAACACCTCCACCTGAGCTCTTTCAGCCAACTAAGTTTGTCATGGCATGTCAGACGAAAGGGAAAGGAGGCTTTCAGGTGGCTCCAGCTTCCCTATCTGATTTGACTTACTCTGCTCAGGCTATTAACATGCTGCTGTTAACAAATGAGCTCTGTACATTAAATTTTTCCTCCACCTATTCTCTATAACAGGATGCCCATTCAGGAACGTACCTGTACCCCTGACGAGGTCTGAGCATCGGTGAACATGTCTACAAAGGAAGGAAGTCCTGTCCTGTTGGCTGACCTGATTCACACTTTACACATATACATATAGTTTTTTTTTTTTTCTGTATTATCTCTCATCACAAAACCAATTATATTCTGTTCCTGTTACTGTGTATATTTATACCCCTCTCATTTTTCAAATTCTGACAGTCTTACAGTTGAGTCCGATGTGTCTTATGACTTACATACGTCTGATGACTTACATATTGGACATTTTAATCAAAATGCATACTATAAATATTCAGTTCTTACTGTGAAGCAAATGTACCTTACTACACCCTGTTTTATCTGTGCTCTCATGCCGCATAACACCCTCCATCCTTTCACCTTTTATCTGGCATGAGAAACATATAAACATCTGTGGTGCTCTGTAGCCATCGGTCTTAGACTACAACACCACAACATATTGATCCACGGCATCGCTATGTTATTACTCCCTTTAACGTCACCGCCAGTAAAAATAAACCCTTAGTAGGCATTGATAAACCAGGTGCTACTCCATATCGTAAAGATCTCCCCATGATCTCGCTGACCGTGAAACTAATTGGCCTACTGATTCTCTGGACCCCTGTACTAATGTCAAGAGGAAGGGTCTTTTAAAACCCCACTAACCTTTCATCAATCTGTCCATTTACCTAAGGGTAAAATATTCACAGTATGTTTTTATCGTTAAGTATCAAAGATCACCGTCCCTTACGTTATAGGAAAGAATGGCATGAAATCTATGATTGTGGGTGCACTTTCTCGTTATCATTGTAAGAAACTTGTTACACCCCCTAAATTGCTTAACCCTAGTGAAAAGGTTAACAGAAATGGTGGATGGTCTACTGATAAATGGACTTGTAAAGTACTGCCTGATACTCTTTCATTGGGCTTTCCGGTGTTGGAGCAAACACAGTAGAATACCATTTATTATTTGTGGGTTTGTGGGTTTAGGGCATATGCTTCTCTTCCCCATGGCTGGTATGGTCTCTGCACCTTTGCTTGACTCACTGATGTACATTGTGACAACTGAGGACGTGGTTCATCATGTTCCTGCTAGATGAATATACACAATATAGCTCATAATAATGAACTGTGCAGAGGGTTCCGTTATGTGATTTTATTTATGTGACTAATTATACCAGAACTAATTTATAGATTTCATTGCAACAAGGATGAATACTTGATCTCATGGCTGAACACAATGACCTCATGGTTGACATTAGCTTATCATGGCTGAGCACAAAATTTTCTCCACACTAGGCCTCACCACATTTTTTTTCATCTGACTTTGAAACTACAGATCAATATGAACCTCACATCTGACATGATCCTATTTCTAAAATGTGAGATATTGTTATATCTCAGTCAGCTTTGTTATTCAAACTAGCATACAACTGCACAACTTACAATTGGCAATTCTTTTAAATGCTTTTTGTGTCTGCACATTCATTCAGGCTTAAATTTCTCTACACAGAACAAAGGTAGTGTAGGCAGCTTTCACACAAAGAGAAGTAGTGCAACTGGAAGACTCAATACTCAGGATTGAATTGCCAATTCCAGGTTCAGTCATTGGAACTACACTGAGCACTTGGGTGAGGTCTGAGGATGAGAACTGAGTTTGACTGGGTAGAACTGGGTTTATAGTGGAAGAACAATCTATAGTGGAAGAACAATCTAAATCAGCAGGCTATGATCTTTTAAAATAATAATAAAATAAAAAACAGTGGTTTTTATTTCTGAAAACTTCTCTCATTAGCAGAAAACTTTTAATTTGCACTGTATTCTAATTAGGTTACTGGGAAATAAATATCTGGAACCAGGTGACTCTTACAATGAAACAATATTTAGGCAAGGTTTAAATATTATTTTATTTTTCATATCATGTACTGACAGTTAATTGTGCACACAAGTTAGTTTGGTGACAAATACTAAGTCATGCTCATTAAATTAATGGGATTTAAGCTATTTAATCATGATTTTAACTTTCAAAAGACACGTTTAATAAAGATCAGCTTAAATGATCAGCTGACACAGCATTCAACTGTTACAAGTATAAAAAATAGTATAGTTAATAATTTTGTCCTTATAAAACAGCAATGTTAATTTTTGACTGTGAAGGTAGACAGTGATGTTCAATTGTCAATTATGGAATGGCTCTGACAGTAGTTCCAGGTGCAAATCATAAGCTTTATATTAGTGTTTGGGGCTACTGTTGCCAATATATAAAACCTTACAAATGTTTATCATAATTTTGTCAGTAAAACGTACTAAATTTGCCAATTTTCTTCTCCAAAAACAGAAAATCTGATAGAGAGATAGATAGATTTTATATAGTTAAATATACTACTCAAAAAAATAAAGCATTATATATTTTTTGATCAGTATATATTTGAGAAGGAATCATAAAAATAAATATGCACTGCCAGTTCAAAATAAGCCCATTTCCAAGATCCTTCTTCAAAGACAGCTATATGAAGTGTAGGGTGCGCAAGTACATAAATTGGCAAGCATAAGCATCTGTTCCATTTTTTGGCCAAATTATATTGCTAGATGACTGGATCAGTACATCTCCAGAATGATAGGTCTTTTGCGGTGTTCCTAATATGTATTTTAAAGAATTTTTATGAATTAAATACACAATCACTTTCTCAAATAGGCTTCTATAACGTGGTAAACACTTACATGTGTGGTTTGAGAATGTTAACTTAGAGATGTAATCCAATGCCATTGGGAATTTTAAGCTGTAGAATGAGGAATTCCTGTTTGTATGGAACAAACTAATATTATTTAACATTATTCAACACATTATGAGTTTCAGGCTCATGTTCCATGCCACTTTTCATGTAAGGCCAACTGTATTAGGGCACAGGGCACTGCACTGCCTGGAAATCATGCCCAATGTTTTCTAAGACAGTATTTATTTCTGATAGAATTTTCTGATTGTCCATGGACCTCCCTGACTGGTTCTGGGTCCCACCCATGCCACCCTATTTTAAAAATCCTAGAATCACCCCTGGTGTTTGCATCACTTACCTTGGAAATAGATGACACTAGGATGCACTATGGGAAGAAGGCAAGTTGTTATGAAACAGGGACTTGGAGACAGGAAGTAAGTGCAGGAGAGCAGTCTTTATTGTGCCACTTGACTAAACACACGAGAGGGCAGGAAACCAGATCCAAACATAAAACTCTAACGTAGAGCATGGACACTTCATGGACCTAGAGTATGAACACTTAATTTAAGTAAAGCAGGAAACTCTCATTTAACTAAAGAAGGAATCTCCCATTTAACTAAAGCAGGAACATCTCATTAAACTACAACAGGAACTTTTCATTAAACTAGAACAGGCACATCTCAGTTAACCAGAAAACGAACATCACGGGTAACTAGAACCGGAACATCTCATGTAACTAGAACAGGATACAAACACTCAACTATGACAGAGTATCAACTAAAGAACAGGAAAACAGAAAGAGCATGGTAATATCACAACCTGGCACCATTATACATTCTGTCGTCATCTCTGTTAGTCCTTCTCCTCTTTACTTTTCTTGGCTTGACCTTATGTTGCTTTACTACAACACATTAGGTTAGTTTAGCTTTGTTTAGTTTAATTTAATACTGCGCGATATGCGCAGCAACACGAGGGGTTTAAATAGACAGTCACTTGATTGTCGACAGCTGGTGACACTTAACCCAGCTTTAGTGTCCATGTGCACTTCACTCCCATGTACGTGCGCATACTCAAGCTGCTCATGCATGTTGTTGCCACAGCGCCATTTGCTGGCGGTACCGTAACAGAACCCCCCTTCAAGGGTGCTCCTCCCGAAGCACCAAAACCCCCCCTCCAGTGGGGGTCCTGGGCTTGGGGAAACATCACCAGCAAGGCGGGACGGCTGGGTGATGTCCCCAGTGGGGCTGGAAGGCTGGGCGATGTCCCCAGTGGGGCTGGAAGTTTGGGTGATGTTCCCAGTTGGGCTGAAAGGCTGGGCGACTTCCCCGGTGAGGCTGGAAGGCTGCTTGACTTCCTCTGCTGAGCAAGAAAACAGAGTGACGTCCTCATCAGCACAGGCAAATGAAATGCCATACTCAGCAGAGCAGTCAAACAGAGCAGCATACTAAGAGGTGCAGGAAAGCAGAGAGACTCTGCGGGGTTGGAGCTTGGAGGGATGTCCTCTGCGGGGAAGGACAATGGGACAGCTTCCTTGGCACTGACAGTGCTTCTCAGTGTGGTATGGAACCTGCTTGATCCAGGACTGTAAAGCCCTTCCGAAAGTGCTGTGCTTAGCTGAGCAAATCTCTGGGTCTGCCCTCCCTCTTTGCATGACATCTACACCAGGTGAAAGTGAGAGGCTCAGAAAAAGCCTTCTTCTTTCAGGCCATCAGAGTCCTCAACAGGGATAATCATAATGACAATCATAATGATCCCTTAGAATGCCATAGCGACTTTACAGTTACAGTACTCTGCACTCCACTGACACTCTGCATACTGCACTTTGCATCCTTACTACAAGTAACATACTGCATATTTTGTACATCCATTTTTTGCACATTCCCTGCCTAGTATTTATTATTAGTTCTATTAATTCTGATCTTTTTAATTTAGTATTTTATGCACAGTCTAAAGAAGAGTAGGTCAGGTTTTCCTTTCTGCAAGTTATATACTGTATATAACTGTGTATGTAATAAATAAAAATCTTTAATCTCTTTACACATGAGAAGCGGAATGGTGAGCCTTTTGTTTACCTTTAGCTGTTAGTCCATTTGGTCTGAGTGAACATGGAGGTCCAGAGAACACATGATAACCTTGCTGGTCAGAGTTTTGGTCTAGTTTTACTATTAGATTATTAGTGTTAATTAAGATTGGCACTTCCTCATCTCTGGCACTATCTTTACAAGATTTCTGGTATAAGAATGTGGATTCAGGGCCTCCCATGGAATTTGGCTAATTGTTCTCTCTTTGCATGACCAGTTAACCTTTGTTTGTGGGCTGCATTCAGCCCTGGGGCTGGATTTGGATACCCCTTATGGATAGTGCACCTTGACTGTCTTCCCCAAATGCAATATCGTTAATTATTCCACAAGTGACAAGGAGGTGTATAATAAAGTTAAGATTAGCACATTTCAGTCATGACAACTCTTAGAACGACATTATCAGTTTTTATTGAAAGAAATGTTGTGTAAGTTTTGGTGGACTAGATAAGTTAATCAGCATTTACTGGCATTTAACAGTGTTTAACAGCCATTATCAGCATTTATTGTCCACTGTCAGCATTCATCACCGTTATCAGAATTTAACCACATTGATCAGCCATTATGGGTGCACGGTCGCTTAGTGGTTAGCACATTTGCCTCGCACCTGCAGCGGGTTCGATTCCCGCCACAGCACAGTGGCCCTGTGGCCCTGTGGCGTGGCTGATAGGTTGCTGTGCTGGCATTGAGGGGGGCAGTCAGTGCATAGATAGAATTTCATGGCTGTAGTAGACATTTATTCTTAGAGTGAAATAAAATAAAAGACCACAGTAATGTCTTGTGCCCATGAATAAATCTCATTAATTGTGATACCAGGTAAATTATTAATTAGGTATGTAATTTATTAATGAAGTGCAACTGATCTGGGGAAAATGGGAACACTTTTTAAGGATTAATGTCACTGTACTGTTTAGTATACATATGTAGCATAATTAATGTGTGGAGAAATGGTATTTTATTTGAGCCATGACTATAGCTGAAAGGTCAAGGCCAATCACAGGTCCATACTTGAAAACAACCACATAGGCAAAGACAACGTCTCAGAAACAGATGGACAGATAATTGTACTGTGACTGGGACAATTCTAGTGTGGTATACAATTTTATTGAGAAACAGGACATCTTTCATCAGCTGTCCAAGCAAAGAGCCTTGAATGTTGTATTTTGATACTGTTTTTAATAGATCCTCTATTGCAGTGTATAATAATAAAAGCAAGTTTAATAGTTGTGCAGTAATGCAATTACTTCCTGATTTCAGATGCATTGCTGCTTCAAAGCGAGCCATGCCGCCACCTTGTATTTCACTTTGTGATTCCATTTAAGATAAAAGTAAAAGCATTTACACCACAGTAGTGACATTGCAAACACACACACACACACACACACACACATATGTGTGTGTGTGTGTGTGTGTGTGTGTGTGTGTGTGTGTGTGTGTGTGTGTGTGTGTGTGTGGAATCTGCTG
>JAOUWY010000050.1:9944839-9954916 GCA_025728095.1 Prietella phreatophila | reverse complement strand
CACACACACACACACACACACACACACACACACACACACACACACACACACAAACACACACACACACACACACACACGCTGGGATTGGTTCTTATCCACAGGGAGAGAAACGCTGCTGTTAACATCCATAGGTTAGGACAATTCTGATCTTTTGGAGATGGCAGGTTTTGGACTGGTCATTTTCCAAAAAAAAACGTATAAAAACGATATAACGTTGATGTTATAACGAGCATGTAACGTTAATTATTCACTTTATTCACAGCAGCTGGATCTGGGAATTTCCAGATGCGAGAGCATGTTGAATATGACAAAGCTTGAATTCCTAGAAGTCAGCTTCATCCGTCTGGAGATAGGGATCTTTGTAAACCAGACGCATGACAGCACAGAGAACTGTAGCGGACCTCTCAAAGAGCCTCACATCCAGAGACAGGTGTTTCACGCACGGCTGCCGTGAGCTACATTACAACACGGAGGGAAAAGGAAGAGGTCTGACTGATGGGCTAAGACAGAAAGATCAAGTGTTTTAGACGGCAGATGGGAGCAGAAGAGACGCCACCTTGCAGCTTGAGAAGAGTTCTTCCCGCTGGTCATATTTGTCAAAGTCAAACGCAGCGGTGTGTAATCAATTCACATGGAGCAAGGGCAAACGGCCCAAGCGTCCCACCAAGAGACGCCTGTCTGAGAGAGACAAAGAGGGACAACAGTCTGAGGTTTGACAGAAATGGCGGGAAGCTGTTTTTAAACAAACACGGCAGTGCAGTTTCTGGGAGGGAATGTGTGCTTGGTACCTGCTGCATCTAAGAGAAAAGGTCAACCTAAATTGTCTAAAGGATGAAAGGAATGAGTAGAAAGGACCTTAGGAGATATGTCTCTACCGGTAGGCTAAAAAATATTTATAAATCCAATACCTCATGCCTAGCGCCTAGCCTTTATATTATAAGGTTACGATTAGTAGGAGGCGTGTCCTCTGTGTCTCAGTCTCAGTGAAATAGGCATGTCACTTTTTGTTCATCAGTCCCAGGGAAGAGGGCATGGCCGATGTACATGTCAGTTTCAGTGAAATGTGTTGTGGTCTCTGTCTATTAGTCACTATAAAAGAGGTGTGCCATAAGATGGATGTGCCATCAGAGGTGTGGCTACTGTACCTGTGAGTCTCACTAAAGGAGGTGTGGCCTCTGTACCTGTGAGTCTCACTAAAGGAGGTGTGGCCTCTGTACCTGTGAGTCTCACTAAAGAACATGTGGCCACTGTACATATGAGTCCCAGTAAAGGAGGTGTGTCCTCTGTACCTGTGAGTCTCACTATAGAAGGTGTGGCCTCTGTACCTGTGAGTCTCACTATAGGAGGTGTGGCCTCTGTGTCTGTCATTCCCAGTGAAGGAGGTGTGGCCTGCCACCTACAATTGAAGAAGAATTGGCCTGTGCCTGTTAGTTACAATAAAAGGGGTGTGGCTTTAGTGTAGATCCGAGCAAAGGAAGCATGACCTCAGTACCTGTCAGTCCCAGGTAATATGATGTTATTTGTTAATTAAGCATTTATTATTTAAGTAAAGATGTGACCTCTGACCGTTCGTCGTAGTGAAATGGTCGTGGCATCAGTGCCTCTCAAGTCCAGTGAAGGGGCGTGGCCGACGCACATATCCGCTCTTTGTATATCTATGACCTGACACCTATTGTATCACTTAAAGGTGTTATATTAGTCCTTAGTACTTTAGTTACCAGCCTGGTCTCTGTAGAACAGGGGTGTCAAACTCATTTTCACAGAGGGCCACATCAGCATAATGTTTGCCCTCAAAGGGCCAGATGTAACTGTAAAACAGTATAAATGTAACCAAATATAATGTATAATAAATGTAACTACTCCGTAACATATTGTTAAATAACTTTCTGTATTTATTACTTATTGAAGTTACAAATATTACATGTGCATTTGCAAAGCTTGTTGCTCTGTTACTATAACAACAATCCTTTACATTTTCAGGTTAATAAACCCACATTACTCCATTGATCAAACTATTCAAGTAAATAAAGAAAAATATTATCAAAACACAAGTTATGACATTAACTTTGTTTCAAACATTTTTGGCACAGTCGAGAGGGTCAGAATTACATACAACCAACCAGCTGCTAAGAACATGTGAAAGATGTAGCGTTTTACAAAAATAAATGGCTGCACACAGCCTTGCAGGAGGAAATGTCTTCCCTAAGCTCAAAAAATGGTTTGAGGATTTTGCTCCTACTCAGCCACCGCACTTCTGTATGGTAGGGCAGGTCTCCGTGCTCCGAGTCCATCTCCTGCAAGAACAGCTGGAACTGGCGGTGATTCAGGCCACGCGCCCGAATGAAGTTCACCGTTTTCATTACTGTGGTCATTATATTATCCATCCCCAGCACCTTTCCACACAAAGCTTATTGGTGTATAATACAATGATAAGCTATCAGAGGCATGTGAGAGTTACTGTTTTTCATTTTCTCCTTCATTAATCCAACCAATCTGTAGTTAATCCCACCAACTTTTCCCAGGGCAATCCAGTTTTACTTACTGACTTCTCCACCACTTCATAAATATCCCGTCCCGTTGTGGTCCCATGCATGGCAGCTACATCCAAGAGCTCCTTGGTGACAGAGAGATCCGACTTCACGCCTCTAATAAAAATGGATAGCTGTGCAGTGTCCGTGTTGTCTGTGCTTTCATCACAGCTAATGAAAAAGCTGTGGAACTGCGTGACACTTCAGCCAGCTGTGTTGACAGGTTTCCTGCTAGCTCCTTGACTCGGTCCGCGATGGTGTTTCTTGACAAACTGACATTTTGAAAAGTCTGTATCTGGTCAGGGCACAACTGCTCACACACCTTCAGCATGCACTGCTTCAAAAAGGCACCCTCTGAAAAAGACTGAACCGTGGGCGATTTCTTCTGCCACAATAAAGCTAGCTTTCACTGCTGCATCGTTTTTGGTGGTGGCTTTTGTGAACACATTCTGTTGCGATCGCAGTTTGCCTTTAAATTCTTTTGCAATTTGTTGTTTTTCTTGAAGGCTAAATTTAGCATACTTTGCTCTGTGTTTGGTGGCAAAATGCCGACGTAGATTGTACTCCTTGACGACCGACACCGCCTAATAACACACAAGACATTTTTCTCCTTGAAGCACAAACATATATTTGCCTTCCCCTCTTTCATGAAACAGCCTGCCATCTGCATCAATCTTTCGCTTCCTTGACATTTTGGGATCATTTGTTGATATTTCTCATTCTGCTCAATCTCACTTATCACATTAATTAAACACTGATGTGGACACTGCGATCTAGTGGCGGGATGCCGTCACTTCGCGGGTAACATAATCGCCATGCATTGTGAGAAATGTAGTTTATGGTCAATGCACGATTTAAAGCAACATAGACCTATTTTAAGACAACCTTTTTTTAAAGATCAATTAAGCAGTAGCCACATAAAATGACGTGGCGGGCCACGTCTGGCCCGCGGGCTTTGGGTTTGACACATGTGCTCTAAACTGTGTTACTTTAAGTTTATCCTCCGCACAGTATATATGCCAGCATGAATCAGTCTCTAAACCGCTAGCAGCTGAGGGCAATACAGACACACGTGAACTCCCAGCCAATGACAGAACAGGGAGAAGACATGACAGAAACATAAACAAAACACACATGTCCAGCTGTCACTGCTGTCATCCACGGAAGAACAGGTGCTCGCACATTCGCGCTTTAGAGCACGCTGCCTCAAGGGGAAACTGTGACAATAGCATGATTATATGCTCGTTTATAATATGCTGCATTACACAATTCAAGTACTTAAATCAGTACTTTTATGTCCATGACTGAAAGCATACCTTAATGCAATAATACTAAGCTAAAATGGCAAGAAATGGTAAATACACCAAGCTTGTGAATGTGGGTATCTTAAGTATTGGACACTCTGGTCATTTAAACCCTGCCCCTCAGAATGCTAGAATGTTTTTCTTTTTTTTTTTTTTTTTTAATTGGAAACACATCTTGCTTTTTTGTGTCTATCCATTTTTCTTCTTTATTTTTAGCATTATTAGGAATGAGGAACAAGTTTTCATGGGTCATACTGATTAAACTTCAGCAGTACAGAAGGAAAAGGCATTGTGTGAGAGGTTGCTGGATTGTAAAAAATGGAAATTCTAAGACCAAAGGATGGTGTCCTGAGAAGATGCTAAGTAGGGATTCCCTGAGAGCATGTACATTCTTGTATATTTCTGATACTAAACCCCATTCTGTCATAATTACGCAGTGCTGTGTCAGCTCTCCGTATATCCAGGTGTGTGTAATTAGGCATGTTCCTGAGAGAACAATTACAGTCACATCTATTTCAAACAATGTACACAAAAAGCCAAGTGCATACTAACTATGTATCCCACAGGAGTGTAGTATTCCAAACACTGCTTGTAAATTTGGTTCAAGATATGAAAATACATACAAACAAACAAACAAATAAATAACTTTTCTCACACACACACACACACACACACACACACTTCTTGCGCTAGTATCTCTGTTGAATGAAGAAGAAGGATTCTGCTGTAATAAGTGCTTCCTAAAGCTGGCCCCCAGGGACTCTTCTCTCTTTTTTCCATTCCCCAGAATGCATTGCATGTTATGCTCTCTACTGAATTTGCCTCTGTTCCAGTGCATGCACAGGCAGCATGTCCAACACAAGAGATAAATGTATGAGCTCAAAGCATGAAAGGATTAAAATGGTTCTACATGATCTCCACCAAGGGATAAGACCTTGTTTACAGAGACACTCTACCACATTTAAGTAGGATATTGCATAGAATTCAGACACTTCCTGGCCTGTTTTCTGGCCTCTTTATTTATTTATTATTTGTTTATTACATCTAGCACAAAATGTTTATGAATGCATTACTTAAAACTGAAAAAAAAATCATATATAAAAATGAAATATGCCTGAATATCTAGTATTTAAGTAAGCAGAAATATGCACTCTGAGCGTTCTCTATATAGCAGAAGGAGCTGAGTCATATTGGTTTGAAATCTTCAACTATCTTACACACTGAGTGAAAATGCTGCTGCACTAAAGGATGAAATATTTTAGGCTGAAATTAGGGTTGTTTAATGAACAATATTTGAGTCTTCAACCCTACAAAAACTCAGGTAATAGTGATAGTTTCCCCTTGCTTCCCATGGTGATAAATGCCATGTGTTTGTGTTTTTGGTTTCTGTTCTAGTCTTGTCTCCACATCAACTGTCATTGTTTTGTGCCTTCATTGTGTTCATCTGTTCTGTGTTTAGTTCAGATTAGTTTGTCAATTAGATATTTACACAGTTATATAGTAGTTGTGCCAGTGACTCGCTGCAATGTCATATTTTGTTGTTTTGTTAAGTCCAAGCCTTGTTAACTTACTACTTAGTCCAAGTTCAAGTTTAGTGTTCCTAGTTTTGACTCGTGCCCGAGTTACCATTGCTGATTATGGATATGCCTATGATTACTCTGACTTACTAACAATAAAGTGTGCTAAGTGCAAGACACTTTGGAGAAATGACAGCATGTGGCTCTTCTGGTGAAGTAAAAAAGTGGCATGTCTTGTTGCTCCTCATGCTACCCATGACCCCGACAAAGTTGCGCTCTTTGTAAACTCTGTTAAACCCCTCTCTCTCTCAATTCTTTTTGACCCAGTAGGTTTTCGTGTAACTCCATTTTGGCATTACAAATGTTACAAATTGATTTGCATTTTAATGAGGGAAATCTGTATTTGACCCCTCTGCAAAACATGACTTAGTACTTGGTAATGACCTAGTAATTACTTTTCATTTTCAATGCCCTGGCTGAGGGAAGGAAGTTCTCACGCAAGATTTGATGGTACAAGATGTGACGGTAAATGTGGACAAATATTTAACATAGAAAGTTCAGTCAACAAACAGTCAACTACAGTTTTAACTTATATACAGTTTTCAAAGTACGTTAATAAGTTTTAAATATCCCAGATTACACAACAGAAAATGTATGCACAACACTCAAAAGACAAGCTATCAGCCCTCGATTAAGCAACAAAAACCCCCATATAACAAACAAAATACCAGTATCCAGTTCCCCGTTGCAGGCCTGAATGAAGCTGGTGTGCATAGAAGCCTCAAACAAAATGGCTGCTTCACCATGAGGCCAAGAACAAAAACTGGTACCTGGATAGGAATTATACTCTTTCCGCGGTAATATAACATCTCTCCAAGGTTATACTCTCCACAGATAGCTTACTACACTATTACAGTTACATATAGTGCTCTGAGCGACGGTAATTGAAAGAAAGAAAACCCTGCAGCTAGCAAATCCACGCACGCGCTTCTCCTCGTCTCTCTGCCTCTCCGGTTTTTTTCCCTCGACCTCCCGGTGACCTGTAACTACCTCCTGATTGGTCCGTTAACACTACAAATCAAAGTGACCCTTTTTTACATCCACTCCCAAACACACAGGCAGTACATCATCACACACAAGATCTTTAACCCTCTATTAAATAACTTTTTCTTTGAATAAATCAACTTAAACAAAGACACTATTTTTCACCGCTACACAATTATATACATCAGCCCCATCCAACTGGCAGAGAAGGAGGTGTTGTACTCATCTATAGTCATAATCTAGGCATCACACAAAAACTTAGTCATAAATTCAACTCTTTTGAAGTTCTTTATACAGTATAACACATGTAGCCACAAAAAATAAGTCAAATCCTTGAATGATTATTTACAGACCCCCAGGGCCATATACTGAATTCCTTAGTGAATTTGCATATTTTATCTCAAATCTGTTTTGTTCTCTAAATAAAGGATTAATCCTTGGTGATTTTAATATTCATTTTGATAAAAGAATAGACCATCTGAGAACAGCAGTTGTGTCCATTTTAGATTCAGTAAGGTTCAATCAGAACATAATAGTACCCACTCATAATGGTTGTCCCACTCTTGACCTGATAGTAACATACGGATTACATATAGAAAATATAGCAACACTTCCACAGTCTGAAGTAGTCTCTGTCCATTATCTCATCTCCTTTAAATTGTGTATTGATCATAATATTTGCACCCTGCCTCGTTACTGCGTAAAACGTACATTCACATCTTTCTACTGCAACGAGTTTCATCATCAACCTCCCAGAGACATCAATTATATTTGGATCACTTTCTGATTCTATAGACCCATAGAACTTGATCAGTAGACTGAATGCTTAGAGGCAATGCTCTGCTACACACTAGATAAGGTAGCTCCACTCAAAAGAAAAATAATTTGAGAGAAAAAGCTAGCACCCTGGTATAACGATCAAACACATACCTTAAAATAGAACACTCGACAATTTGAACGTAAATGACATCAAACCAAATTTGTAGTATTTCAAACAGCATGGAAGGACAGCCTCCTGAACTACAGAAAATCTCTTAGTGATGCTAGAAAAGTCTATCTCTCCACCTTGAATAGAAATTTAGAAGTGTTTTTGTTTTCTTCTATTAACATGGAAGCAAAATTAAATATGAATAAAACCACCACAGAAAACAGGCACACAATCACAATTATTATATAGCAGCGATGATTTCATGGATTGTTTTTCATTGGAAAAATTGCAAATATTAGATGTGAAATTCATGTTATTGATTTAAAACCAGAAAGTTTTATAACTAACCCTGTAGACAACAATATATCAATATCTGATCAATGTTTAGAATGTTTTACTCCCCTTAGAGAGACCGAACATCATTCTTTAAACAAATTTGTCTTGAACCCCTTCTAAAAATTATTTTTTCAGGTTTTGTACCTGAATCATATAAACTTGCAATTATCAAACCCCTGATTAAAAAAAAAAAACCTAACCTCACCCCTGTCAATTGTCCAGCTATTGGCCAATATCAAATCTCCCCATTATCTCCAAGATATTAGAAAAGGTTGTAGCACAGCAGCCATGCTCATACCTACATAGGAACAACATTCATGAAATGTATCAGTCAGGATTTAGACCTCAACATAGCACAGAGACAACGTTATTTAAATTAGTAAAGGACCTAATACAGGCCTCTGATCAGAGTTGTGTCTTGTTGCTTGTATTTCTTGATCTTTGTGCAGCTTTTGATACTACAGATCATACTATTCTCTTGGTAGACTAGAAAATGTTGTTGGCGTTAACGGAATGGTCCTCTCCTGGCTCAGGTCTTATTTGACCTATCATTATCCGTTCATAGATGGAAATGGTGATATTGAGGTTAAATTTGGTGTTCCAAAAGGTTCTGTTTTAGGCCCACTGCTTTTTACTTTATATATGCTACCTCTGGGTCAAATTATTCGTAAACATGGAATTAGCTTCCACAGTTATGCCGATGATACACAGCTGAGTGTTTCAGAAAAGCCAGATGAGAGATAACAGCTGCATAAAGTAGAGGAGTGTGTAAAGGACATTAAACATTGGATGCATATGAACTTCATTTTACTTAATTCTGAGAGGAGAGAACTACTTTTACTAGGACCACATGTAGCTAGAAGTAATCTTTCAGATAACACAGAAACTCTGGATGGTCTTTTTCCGTTTCGTCATGTGCAGCAGTAAAAGACTTTGGTGTGATTATTGACTATAGCCTATCATTTTATGCTCATTTAGATAATATTACCAGAATAGCCTTCTTTCATCTCAGAAATATTGCTAAGATAAGAAATATAATGTTAGCACATGATGCAGAAATATTAGTTCATGCTTTCGTCACCTTTAGATTAGATTTCTGTAATGACTTACTGTCTGGATGTTCCAGTAGGAGCATAAACAAGCTCCAGTTAGTCCAGAATACAGCTGCTTGAGTCCTTACTAGAACCAGAAGATACGACCACATCACCCCTACCTTATCCACACTTCATTGGCTCCCATTGAAATTTCACACTGATAATAAAATATTACTATTGACCTATAAAGCTCTAAATGGTCTTGTGCCACAGTATCTAAGCAAACTTTTGGTCTTCTATGATCTGCCATGCCTACTTAGATCAAAAGGTGCAGGCTATTTATTGGTACCTCGAATAACGAAGGCTACAGAAGGGGGAAGAGCTTTCTGTTATAGAGCCCCACAGTTATGGAACAGCCTTCCAATTAGTGTTTGGGACTCAGGCACAGTCTTAGTGTTTAAGTCTAGGCTTAAAACATATTTATTTACTCAAGCTTAAGATTGAATAAACTTTCTTTTAAACAATGCACAGCCTAAACTAACAATCTCTCCCTCTCTTTAACTCCCTCTCCCTCTCTCCTTCTGTCAAGGTACATATGATTTTATGGAGATGCCAGTGATCTGCTGTTATTAATGCCAAGGATCTATAAAATGCTTCACATTTTCTGCCAGTGCTATTAACTTTTAACATTAACAAAGCATTTTCTTTCCAGACCCCAGACAAACTGTATCACATAAAGAGATGGATGGACAAGCTCTTATATCCTCTTTCCTGGAAATGCAACAGGAAAGTTTCCCCTCTCTCTCTGTCTCTATCTCTCTCCTCATCTTCCTAATTTAAGAAGGTGTATGTATGCTTTTGATATGGGCAACAGCCAATATGATTTGATCATGTGTATTTTAAACCCAGGAGTAAAATCAACCTCCTCATAGACAGTCACCGATGCTCAGGTTGAAACAAAGACTTTCACACTAGGAGGATGTGACACTATCCACTATGCCCATGCTACAGTCCACTTCGAAACTATTGGAAGTGCAAGGACATTTCATTTGTGGGTTTGAGATCAAAAGATATATAAGATAGCTCCAGTTTTGGCTGCATCCATCTAGGCCATCTTTATGTAGAGCAACACTTTTTTTCAGATCATCAGAGAGTTCTTTGCCATGAGGTGCCATGTTGAACTTCCAGTGACCAGTATTATAACTTCCAGTGACACCAAATTTAACACACCTGTTCCCCATTCAACCTGTGACCTTGTAACAGTAACAAGTAACATGACACTGGGGAGGGAAAATAGCTAATTGGGCCAAATTTGGACATTTTCACTTAGGGGTGTACTCACTTTTGTTGCCAGCAGTTTAGACATTAATGGCTGTGTGTTGAGTT
>JAOUWY010000050.1:9677145-9689253 GCA_025728095.1 Prietella phreatophila | reverse complement strand
TCTGCTTGTCTTCAGCAAACTGTTTGTGGGCTTTCTTGTGCATCATCTTTAGAAGAGGCTTCCTTCTGGGACAACAGTCATGCAGACCAATTTGATTCAGTGTGCAACGTATGATCTGAGCACTGACCGACTGACCCCCAGCTTTCTTAGGCCGTTTGATGCTCTTTCAGCCATTTTTTTTTTACCATTGTCCTTTCAGCAGGATTCTGAACATTTAGTACTAATTAACTATACAAATTAGATCTTCTTCTTCTGTTTCATGCCTCTCCTGTCACTGCGTGTACCCACTATGTCCCCCGTAAATAAGAGTCCTGTTCAGAGCAGTTATAAATCAGCTGGTATCCATCGGTCCACTCCGTGCCGGTCCTGTTTTGTCGATTATACCTACCCTACTTTGGCGGTATTCCCAGCTCATAACCTACAACATAAACCCACCCGGCTACAGTAAGCTAACGTTAACAGCACCTCTAACTAATGGTAGCAGCTAGTTGGCCTACAGTTATTTCGCCGTAAACTGGGATAGAAATTTCTAGTCTATTGCCTTCTTACACAAAGTAATGCTGTGTTTGCTTCTTGAATAATCATGCTAGAAAACTTTGTTAGCATGCTAGCAAACTTCGATAACAAGCTAGCGAGTTAAGCTGATATACTGTTATGTTTTCAATAACCAAAATAATGGTAATGAGTTAATCATGCACAGAAACATATTTACAAGGTTGCCATATAGTAATATTGTTACAAAACAGGACCCAGACAGGAAGTAAGTGCAGGAGTAAAGTTTTTATTTACACTTAAGTTACTGTACAAGGAGGCAGGAGACACTTGTTTAACTATAGCATAAACACTCGTCTAACTATGTCATGAACACTCTTTTAACTATAGCATGAAACTAGGAAGAGGAAACTAGACAGTGCATGGACATATTACCGCCTGGCACCATTATACATTCCGTCTTTCATCTATTAGACTCTACGTTAATACTGCCCGACATGCATAGCAACACGAGGGGTTTTAATAACCAGTCACAATTTCCTTAACTGCTGACAGCTGGTAACATCTCAAAGCACACCCTCACACCTCCGCCAATAACTGAACAGGGCAGGGACAGAACAGAAACAAAAGTAAGTGCACATGTCCATTGTAAACAAAGTCTTAGCATTCATGCACATTTCAAGCACATACACATCATCACCTCAGCGCCATCTGCCGGCAAGATCGTGACAAATATAGTGTATGCCGTTACATAAAACGAGCTAGTCACAGTCCACTCACTCACAAGTCCTGGTTTGTTCTTGAGGTAAGGAGCACAAATGTGCCTCTGATGTCACCAACAAGGTTAACTCCCACTGACCAAGTACATTTGACTTACTTTTAGCACCGATAGTGGATTATTTTAGTTTATTTTACTTGGTACTATGATTAAATTTACATGTAAAAATGAAGATACAAAATTAACTAAGTAACACATTAAATCTCACAAGACATTTTGAAGTAATGCCAATAGAATAAAAATTTCTTGTAGAATTTAAACACATAAACTTAGTAATATTTACAGGGCCAAAGAATATATATTTTTTTCAGTGTAACTTTATCCTCCCTCAGTGATCATTCCTCAATTTCCACATTCCTCACCATATGAAGACTAGCAGGCTTGAGACTTAATTCAGATTGAGGATTGAAGTGGATCATTCAGCACATTCCTCATGCTTAGCCAACAAGTTAACTGCTTTTCAACTTTCAACAACTTAACTGCTTATACAAAGTTTGGGCTATTTTGACTTGGTTGGTTTTTGCTTTCTCTCTCTATGACTTCTCCATCATTCTCCCTCTTATATCACCCCTCCAACTCCTTTGTGGTTGTAGTATCCCTAGCAAACACAGATTTTAAGTTTATAATTATTTTTATTTTATTTTATGGAAATTCTAAGGTAAAAAGGAACCCCTTTTTCATTATCCATTAGAATACTTTTCTCTCTTAATGTCCCTGATAATCCTGCTCTCTGTCTTGCAATGGTACATGCAATATACATTGTCAAACTTTATACCTTTGTATTCTGTTAAGTTATGCTTCTTAACAGTGAAATTTTACATGTAAAGTCATAAAAAAACTTTACAAGTTTGTTAACTAATTAGTGTGGACAGCACACCTTTTGCTACCTTTTGCTCTAGTTAGATTTTGCTCTAATTACTTTTACATTTCCCCACCTTCACAAACGTCTGGGTTTCACATGTAACCCTGTTCCCTGAGAAGGGAATGAGATGTTGTGTTTGGCATAACACTATGGGAGCGCCTGTCGTGTGCAACTGGCATCTGAATCCAAGTTATGCCTATTTATTGGCCTGCCATGATCAGGTGACCTGGCAATTAAGCATGTTGCGTGATATAAATATGGCACCTGTGAACCAGCCTCTATTATCTGAATCAAAGACGCACATCACAGGCCTGCCCTGATATGACAAAGCTACGCAATGTCTCGTTCCCTTCTCAGGGAACAGGGTTACAGGCTGAACCCAGACATTCCCTTTCAAAGAGAACTTTGACATGGTGTTTAGCATAACACTATGGGAACGAGAATGCCCACTCTATCATCCTGAGGGAATGGCCTGTTCAAAAAGACCCAAGCCCGAGGGTCACTGTAAGACACTCAAGCCCTGACTACTATGGTGAGCACACCTATAAACCAGGGGGTCGAGCTATAAACTGGACCCGGTAACCCTTTTCTATGGTAGACAGAACCCATGGAGACACATTTGGCAGTAGTTTCCACCCTGCCAGATGGTCTTTTAGTGACATTAAATATTCTACATTCTATTGGAGGGAAAGCATCAGATTTTTGTTGCCTTGTGACAGCTCGCTGACCAGAGAACACTGAAAACTTTGGACCGCCTTAGCTGCGGGAGGCCCTACAGTAGCACTTGGGGCTAACTGCCCTAACAACCTCATGTCCCCTGATACGTCCCTCCACGGCCCCCCAGGACCGCTCTTCTTTGCCTGCTTAGACTTTATGACCATTCTCAGACCAGGCCTAGTAGCAGGCTGCGACTGTGGCCGCCCAGTTCCCCTGGCTGTCTGCAGGGGATGATGGGCTGCCATACTTGCCTTCTGGGTTTTCCTGGCACTAGTGCTGGGTGAACTCGAGACAACAGGGAAGGAACTGGCTGAAGGCCGCTATATGTTGAGGTCACTCAGCAGGTCTGCTTGGTAGGCCTGCAATACTGTCATTGTCTTCACTGACCTACAAGCAAGACTACTACCGCATAGGCATTGCCCGCCAATGCCACGGTGGCCTTACACGGTGGCTTGGATGGCAAAGTCGGCCCCCATAATTACCTGCCATCGATGGAGAAGGGTAGCTTGCCAGCGCCTCCTCCACCTTCAGCATTGCTAAATAGCCATGCCGTTCATTCCCCACAGTGGCTGAATAAATCAACATCGTGGGGTTATAAATGCATGATATTTTGTCATGCACTTCTGGGAGGAAGGGGAGTGTCTGCAGTGTGAGGATTTTACTTTCACTGAGGAGAAAAAGGCTCATTCAGCCCCCTTTTGGCTTTCCATAGTGGAAGGAGGAGCCGCGAAGTGAGCTCCAAAATCGGAGAGCTGAACCCGGAAGACAGAGCAAAAGATAGAGCAACACTCATCTACTGCTCCTCTTTTGGATCCATAAGAGATCCCCCGAACCTGAGACGGCTAGCTGCCTTGGCAGCGGCTGGCCCAGATCCGTGAGGCTCTGAAACACAACTCGTTTTGGCTTCCGAGAAGAACGTGAGTCACAAGCTGAGCTGCTTAATGTAGGCATTACCATGGGCAGCCTCTTGAGGCTCCCATCACATGCTACACTCCTAGACACTTCACCCAGAAAGTGTGCACTATTAGCCGTGATGAAATTGGAGCAAGCGGTAACACACTTCCTCAATTCTCTCACTCAAATTTTTCTCTCTCGCTCACTCCTTCTTTTTTCTTCTCTTTTTTAAAGGGATAGAAATGTTCTGAGATTTTTAGAAAAGATTATTAAGCAAAAAGAAATTAAAAGAAATTAAGCATTTTTTTGTTTGTTTGTTTGTTTTTTACTGTGACATACAGTCTTTAATTTATTTATTAAGTTTCAAATGATTCATTTTCATGTGATTCATTTACATGTGATTCATTTACTAATTTGCTTCTCTTTAAATGCAGTTTTAGACTGTGAAATTACAAAGGTCTTTCCAGATTATTACTTGCTGCACTGTATGAGATAACCCCAGTAAAATTGCCTGAATTCTATAATATAATTTGTTCACCATGGTAGGTTTAAATACTCTAAAAACAGATTTGCAATTAAATAACATTACTCTGTTCTAATTCACATCCTTCAAAGCATTGGCATGTTCTGTTTACTCTCACAATCCACCAAACACCCACACACCCAAAGTCTCCATAAACAAATGAGACAGCAGTGTATCCTACAAAAACCAAACGTTGTCCACAATGTGAAAACAACTTGGAGAGTAAGCAGAACTAACCAACAAAATTACCAAGACAAAAAGTTCCAGTAAGAGAAAAGACCCCTACTGACTTCAAGTCTGACAAACAGTCTGCGCACAATAATAAATATAATGCCCTTAACTTTTAAAGACTTGTAACAAATAATATAACAGTGTATCACGTAAAGCCAAGGAGATAACACTAATAAATTGAAATAAACAGAGACTCTAACCCAGTCAGAGCATCAAAACGGAGAAGCACATTAATACAGAAGTAGATTTAAGAGTGAGTCCACAAAATCTAGGTGAAGTAATGCAACCGCAATATCTTCAATCAAAATCCGACTTCTGTAGAGCTGGAAGGCTGAGTGCAAAAAAATTTAAATAATAGAAGCGCGAACAGACTGTTCACCCCGATATAAATAGTCTTTTTGTTTTTTTACACAAACAACTGACATGCAGTCTTTTGCTGAAGATAATAAAGGCTGATGGTGCGGTTCACAGGTTCCAAATTTATATCATGCGATGTGCTTAATTGTAACATCACCTGAACATGGCAGGCCTATAAATAGGCATGATTTTACACAAGCTTTAGATGCCAGTTGCGGGCGAGAGGCGCTCCCATAGTGTTATGCTAAACGTCGAGGTTCCCTTTCAAAGGGAACATAGATTTTGCTTCCTAGTTGCCAGGCTTAGTAAGGGACATAGTAGGCTGGTTTACTGGTGTCAATTTTTGGTGTGGTTAAACCAACCACTGCACAAACATATCTCCTAAAGTTTATAAAGTTCACTGTGTAAAGCTGAGTGTAGCCACTATGTTATGTTGTGCCAATCAGAGACCTTTATCTAGTAATCCAGTGTAGTAATCCAGTGTAAATATACACTGTATAGTCAAAAGTATTTGGATGCCTGACCTTCACACCCATATGTGGCTCTTCCCCAAACTGTCACCACAAAGTTGTGTTCTAAAATGATTGTTCTAAACATTTCGAAGAGTAAAGTTTTAAAATATGATGCACAAATGCACTGTTTCTGTGTGTTCTGTAATATTCCATCCTCTGCCTGTTGTTTTTTTGTCTTTTCCCTCTCCCTCCACTGAAGAATGTCTTTTCATTTTGCCAAAGTATATTTCTGCCAGTGTCATGCTCCTCTGATACATGCTACTGGGTAGAGATTAAATCCAGACATTTCACAATATTTAAACTTTGACGACATGACAAAACAGCCAAGTATTTTGACATGTTAGATAACATAAATAAGACATCGGGCTTGGTTTCAAAATCCCCAAAATAACGTTCATTGGCAAAACATGTACCATAATTTTAAATTCATAATTTTTAATGCAAATGAGTAAGAGACAAAAAATGTTGACAAAGATGCCTTTGCATTTTAGAGGCAGAGAAAATAAATATAATTATTAGGGTGGCTGTGGATTGGGTGGTAGAGTTGGTTGTCCACAGAATGCAGTGTTGTGGTTTGCTCCTCAGCCCTTCCACATGCCAAAGTGTTCATGGGCAAGACACTGAACCCCAAGAAGCTCTCAATGGCAGGTTTAATGCTTGACCAGGACAAGTGCATTTTCAGACAGGCAAATAAAAGCATGAAGCTGCATAAATCTGACAGGAGTAAGCTAGGTGTCTAACTCTAACATGCTTGTGAAAACACAAGGAGAAAGGCTTCTATTATACTTTGCTTTTGTGTCACTTATTATTAAACTGACTGTCATGAGTTATCTGGCTCAAAGTCAGTTTAAGTAAAAAGCCATCTGACACCAGCAGCTCTGTGTTAAGGTGTAACAGAAATTTGGGTGTGATTTTTGCCCAGACTACTTTCAATTGAAATGACTTTAGTGGTAACTGAGTTGGCAGATGGTTTTCTAGGGCAACTTATGGCAGCCCAGATATGTTTTAGACTTTTTTTTTTATTTTAATGAAAATTATTTGCATTGTTGTCTAAACTGATTTTTTTGGGTTCAATCCAGCAAACATTTTGACGTAGAATACTCGGCGAAAAGTCACACAGATTACCGTCGATATGACGTATAATCAAGCCACTTTCAAGCTGTAAAATGGTGCACTTTATACGCATTTTATCATTGAAACCAAGCCTCTAAATGTAACGGCTCTAAGAGGATATTATACATCGAGACCAAGCTTCTAAATGTAATGGTATCAATAATCAGATATGTCCAATCCTTTTTGTACCTATAATTTCTTGAAAAGTACACAAGTCCTCATTTTCCAACATTATGTGGCAAGATACAATTAAAGCATATAACATACCGCATACTTTAAAAAATCCTTAATTAAACAATGCTTCAATAATGTGGATTGTAGATTGTAGTCTATGGAATTCCCATGACGCATTTTATGAATGACAGACAACAATGATATAGATGTACAAACTTCATGAATATTTTGAATAAACATGCTTGAATTTTAGTAAATAAGACAAAGTGAATAGCTGAAAATTGACATTCAATATTGTAACACACAAAATAGCCAGATATACCTATGTATTGCTAATCAAAGAAAACAATTTTTTAATCAGACATCAAATAAATCCCAATGGACTTCTCAGTATATACAAGCTCATTAGAATTGTACTGATTGGAGGCTCTCATGCGAGGGAGAGGAATGAGATTCCAAACTTGAATCTGAACTGGACTTGCCAAATTATTTTAGGACACAATGGAGATCCCACGTAGCTCTACTATGAACAGACAGTGGATATATCTGAATATATGGCATTTCATTTCATTGCTATAAACATGTACTATATGATGCAGTCTGAACCAACAATTTCGGAATCAGTAAACTACAGACATTAACTACACATTCCTGAACGCAAGAAAGTGAACCACAATTCACTCATAATTTGAAACCTCCAACTCAATCATCAATATTCACAAAAGGTTTGGAGTATTTTTGCACGTTCAGTTATATGAGTTGTGGAAAGTTTTTTGCTTTTCAAATGGATATAAAAACTAGTGAATCAGTCAACAATGTTACACAATTGCACATTTGTATGCATGAGAAAAGAAAAAGAATCACAGAAGTTGTAGATTTAAATTCTAGACTTAATCATAAATGCTCACATTATATTTCTTGCCACCTTTCCTGGCTGGGTCATTTTTTTAGGTAGCTGCTGATGGCCTCTCTGCAACTGGCAACAGTATAACAAGATAAGGCAATATCTGTAACAAATATCAACAAAAATTTTCAGCCTTGGAATGTAATAACAGCGAAAATGTCCAATTTCTGAAAGCAAAACTTTCTTTTCAATAGTTTGCAAAAGGAGGCATATACTGTCATAGATATATATATTTTTTATACATCATACTCACAGTGTACAATGCGATACACTTCATCATGATCAGTTAAAGGCAGCTTCTTAGCTTTTGACCCTTTCAACGAAAACATATACCACAGGCTGTTCTCCTCAATTCTTTGGAGAATGGAGTGAACTGTCTCTCCGATGCTGCTCCCCCTCATTGTCTTTAAGTAAGCACGCTACCAGAAATTCAAATAAAAAATCTCTGGAATACATGGTCCAACATAAATACAATTTCATCATTTAGTCACACAGGATTGTATGACATAATTTTGATATTATGATCAAAAACTTCAGTTCATGTAAACATTTATTATTCTGAGATTTATTATTATTATTCTGAGTGAAACTCCAGGTGAACAGTAAAACGGGTGACTTACAAAACAGTGGCAAAGTTTTTCGCTATTCTTCAGTTGTTGTTCATTGTTGTTATTGTTCAGTTGCAAACATACAACTGTGTATCATCAGCATAGCAATGGAAGCTTATTCCATGTTTAAGAATAATTCGACCCAGAGGTATCATATATAAAACAGAACCTTGTGGAGCCAGTAGAAGGTCATTTACTACTTTAACCAGCGCTGTCTCTGTGCTATGATGCGGTATAAATCTTGAGTGATACATTTCATGAATGTTATTCCTATGCAAGTTTAAGCATAACTGCTGTGCTACAACCTTTTCTAAGATGAAGGGGAGATTTGATATTTCTATAGCTGAACAGTTGAGATGGGTCAAGGTCAGGTTTTTTTAATCAAGGGTTTAATAACTGCTAATTTAAGTAATTTAGGTAGAAAGTCAGTGCTAAGGGAATAATATTATCAATTACTCCAGGACAAATCTGTTTAAAGAAACATGTAGGTACAGGATCTAGAATGTAAGTTCATGATTTCGCTGAAGAGATTAATGTAGCTTGTTTGGTCTCTCTAAGGGTAGTAAAACATTCTAAATGCTGTTCTGATATTGCTATATTATCATCTACAGGGTTAGTTACAATACTGTCTGGTTTTAATCTAATAGCCTGAATTTCACATTTAATATTTTCAACTTTACAAATGAAAAGATCCATGAAATCTTCGCTGCTATGTAATGATTGTGTGTTTCTTTCTGTAGTGGTTTTATTCGTAGCTAATTTTGCTACCGTGTTGAATAGAAATCTCAAATTGTTTTTGTTATCTACTAATAAGGTGGAGAGGTCTCTAGAGATCTCTAGTGAGAAGTATCTAGCATCGCTAAGAGATTTTATATAGTTCAATTCAATAGACTTTCCTTCCATGCTGTTTGAAATATTACCAATTTGGCTTGATGCCATTTATGTTCTATTTGTCGAGTGGTCTGTTTTAAGGTATGAGTTTTTTTCGTTATACAAGGGTGGTAGTTTTTTTCTCTCTAATTTTTTCTTTTGAGTGGAGCCACTCGATCTAGCATGTAGCGGAGTGTGTAGTGCCTTGGACATGTTGTCTGCCAGCATTTATGCTCCGAGGCTGATGGGGTGCAGGCCATCAGGACGAAACAACCTATGGTGCCCCCAGAACAGATTCCAGTTATTAACAAACAGCAGATTCTTTTAATTACACCAATAAACTAACCAGTCATTCAAAGCAAGAAGTCTACTGAACTTTTCAGCTCTATGTCTGTATGTGGGAAGAGGTCCAGAGATGATGATGTTCATGGTGGGTGATCTGTATTATACCATCTTGATCAGGCTGGCAAAGTGCCTCTTCAGAACCTCCGTCTGCCGCAGCCTTATGTTGTTTGCCCCCGCGTGCAGCATGACTGCTCCAATGCGCTCGTCCTTCTTCAGGATCCTGGGTACCTGCGCAGCAACATCAAGGACACGAGCACCAGAAATACAATGCGTGTGCACTTTACCCTTTGTTGAAGCGACATGGACATTTCACACAATGAAGTCCCCTACAATCACAGTGTTTGATCTGGTCTGATGGAGAGGGGCAAAGCGGTTCCTGGTCAGGATCTCAAACACCGGAGGTGAAGAGGTCCTCGCCCGGGGTATGGCTTTCACCTTTCACTGCTGGTGCACCCAAGGTCCGTGGTGTGTCGGTGCTGGTAGTGTTATGCTAAATGCAGCACTGAAATTCCTTTTTAAAGGGAACACATATCAGAAAGCAGCACTGAACTGGCAGCAGTAATATGCGCACTCGTACTCCCTGAGGGAAGACAGACAGTGCCACCTTGTGTAACTATATACCGCCATCTTGTGTAACTAACCAACTGAACTTCAGCTAGCAGCAAGCCAGTGTTAATATGTTCACTGAGAACTTTAAAAAGCATACAAAAAACAGCTATTTCCAACTGCAGACAAAATTTCAGCACAATTGCTGTGCTAAACTAATCTGTTCAGTACCATGTTAGCTAGAAAGTTAACAATTTTGTTGGGAAATGGGTGTACAAATAAAAACAAAAAGGTCCACATGAATAAATAACTTTGAGCCTTGATTGTTAACATGTTAGATTTTATTCACTCTCTACATCACAGTTTAAATAATTTTCGGTAGATTTAATCTCAGGGCTAACCACTAGTTAGCTGTCTTTTCTTTAAACTGTAAAACTGTTTAAGAATGTAATTTAATTAAACTACATAACAGATTTCTAACTATGTGTAAAGATAAGGAGAAAAAAAAAACATTACTTACCTTGAGTTGGTGTCCAGCTGTGAACTGTTGCTCTGGCTCCACTCAGATGGAGCTGTGAGAAAGAGAATGAACTCCAGCAGGAAAAGATGTTCAGTTGTTTTCCCTATGGGGGAGGCACAACTCTCTCTCAGCTCCTCATCTTTCACTTCAAATATTTATCTTTATTATTAAAGTTAATACCTTAATCTGATGCTGGTTTCAATATGATTTGTTTATATGATATTATTATTATTATTTCTTGAGGTATTGATCTGAATTTTTCTGACACTTAGTGATAAGTTTCAGGCATGATATCTGTGTCTCTATTATTGATCACATTCAAGTGTGATATCGACCATTATCAGATCAACTTACGTATTTATTAAACACGAGATCGGCCACATATTAGCAATGAAGTGATTGCGACTTCAGAATCATTTATTCAGGTATATAAAATAACCAAAATGTTTACATGTCATGGAAATGCCTAGAGTATAATCTACTTAACAATCCATTCATATATAACACAAACATACCAGTTCAAGATATAGCCTTTATGTACAATGAAATCCAACGTGGTTTAGGGACAATATCTGTGCATGAGCATGCTTAACTTCGTGTGTTTTGGTTTTGTATGTGCAGTTTCATATGCAAGAGATTTCGTATTCCCGAAGAAAATTAAATATAAATACATTTTGGTGAACGAGAAACAATCACATCTAGATTTATTTCTTTGAAATTTCACAACAGTAACTTCATTAATCATTTTTTTCGCATAATTTCAAAGTAATATAGCGTTTCCAGAATGTTAACATTGTTCAATCTTCTTTTCTACATATATTCAATTTCGATGATTTTTTTCATCATGATGAAGTCTCTTTTTGACTAACTGAAGCTGTCATTTAAGCGGCGGGGGTACACTGGACTTCGTCAAAAGCGCGTTTGTGTTTGCTGGGAATTGTTCTAGGTTTCTGATTTTACTTCTCTCTGACAAATCTGTCTGACAAGTATAACTGCACATTACGGATAGAACTGTGTTAACACTAAAAAAAATTTTTTTTTTTTTATGCATTATTAGCCCTGCCTAGATTTTTACCATGTTTGTAGGTTATTCAAAATAGCATACTGGTCCTAAAAATAAAAAATAAAAAAAAATTGTGTGTGCAAATAAGAACTGTCATATCAGCAAATTTGATTAGCCAAACATATCATTCAGGCTATTATGGACAATCAGAAACTTTACTTCTGAGTTACTACTGACATTGGAAGACAATTAAATGGGATAAGCTGACATGCAAATGCCATGGAATACAGTTAAAACACTGGGGATGCAACATCACATATTCTGTCACTTCAAAACTGAAAAAGCTGCATGTTGTTCTTTCTCTATGGATCAGTGTTAATTACGATTGTGAGGCATTTGTCTATGTCTGATGTTTATCTCCTTCACATCTTTGCATCTGATTGATGCTAATAAATGGGTATCACATGATACCATCTTAAACGAATCCATGCAATTGAGCATTTAATTGCTTCATTTGCAATTATTCTTGGATTAGGGGGCAAATGAGCTCACATTTGCACTGGTGTGTAAATGTGTGTTTAACAGTAACTGCTCTATAATTCCCTTAGCACAGTGGCTTAGTGGTTAGCACGTTCGCCTCACACCTCCAGGGTCCGGGG
>JAOUWY010000050.1:9663418-9677045 GCA_025728095.1 Prietella phreatophila | reverse complement strand
GCTCTATAATTCCCTTAGCACAGTGGCTTAGTGGTTAGCACGTTCGCCTCACACCTCCAGGGTCCGGGGTTCGATTCCCGCCGGGGCCATGTTTGTGCTGCGGGGGTTTCCTCCGGGTACTCCGGGTTCTGCCCCCAGTCCAAAGACATGCATGGTAGGTTGATTGGTGTGTCTAAATTGTCCGTGGTGTATGAATGGGTGTGTGAGTGTCCACCGTTGCCGGTCCCAAGCCCGGATGCAAAAGGGAGGGTTGGGCTTACCCATCCCTGTAAAAACCCTAACCGCTATGAAAACGGCGGGAGGAATTTCTCTCTCGTCGCCCAATTAGCGTGGGTGGATAAGAAGAAGAATCCTATTCAGACATGATTATTTTTATTTGGGTAGCTGGGGTATAACTGCCAAAAATATGACAAGTAAAATATCTTTGATAGACAGTGCTGTGGAAAAACAAAGTATTTATCCTGATTTCTTGTGTTTTTGTGTATATTTCCTACTAAATTGTATGAAGCTAAAACAAATGTAACCTGAGTAGACACAAAATGCAGTTTTTAAACAATAATGTTATTTACTGAAGCAATAAAGTTATCCAATACCAACTGGGCCTTTGTGAAAGTGTAGACAATGGGCAAAAATGGCATCCATGGAAGAGTGGCGAGATGAAATACACTGCTAACCCAGAAGAACATTAAGGCTCATCTGAATTTTGCGAAACAGACCTTGATGATCCTCAAACCTTTTGGGAGAATGTTCTATGGATTGATAAGTCAATAGTTTAACTGTTTGGAAGACACGAGGCCTGTTACATCTGGCATGCACCAAACAGAATTCCACAAAAAGGTCATCGTACCTACAATATGTCCAGAATGGTGGTGCCAGTGTGATGGTGTAGGGATGTGTTGTTGTTTCAGGGCCTGAATTCTGCTCTCTACCAGAAAATCCTAAAGAAGATTGTACATCTTCAGTCTACAAGTTTAACCTCAAGCGCAACTGGATTATGCAGCAAGACAATGATCCAAAGTCCTAGTCCTAGAAGTAAGTGAAAGACTGTTAGTGGAAGCGTTTGGTTGCAGTTATTGCTGCTAAAGGTAGCACAACCAGAATTTAGGTTTATAGGGGCAAATATCTTTTCATACTGGTGATTCGTTTTGTATATTTTTTTGTGTCAATAACTAAAATAAAATTAAAATTGTATTTTGTGTTTACTCACTTTGCCTTTGTTTTATGTTGTATTTTGTTGTAAGATCTAAAACAATTTAGTATGAAATACAAATGGAACATCTTGGGTACACATGTAGAGTAACGCTGCTTCCAGAAAAGGGAATGAGATTTTGCATGAGTTTCACGCTGTGGAAAGTGCCCTCACACATGAGCAGTATCTGAGGTATGTGTGAAATCATGCCTATTTACAAACCTGCCATCTTTAAGTGACCTGACATTTTGCATGTTGTGTGACTATAAAATGTCGCATGTACAATACATCAGCCTCTATTATCTGAAGCAAAGACGCAATTCACAGGCATACACCAGTATGACAAAGCTATGCAATGTCTTGTTCCCTTTCAGGGAACAGGGTAATCTTTCAAAGGGAACTCAACTTTGCATGAGCTTCATGCTCTGGGAATGAGAATATCCACTCCATCAGGGTGGCATGAGGGTATAGCCTGTTCAAAAAGATCTGAGCAAGCTGTGGATTGCATGTCTAAACTCTAATATTGAATGAATGTGTGTGGCATAGACCATGCTGCCACAGAACACACATCCTGTAATGCTACCTCTTTGGATAAAGCATTTGAGGAGGTGACCCCCCCTATTGGAATGAGCCCTTTTGCCTAAGGCATAGCAAGATTGCACAACTCATAAGCAATAGAGATTGCTTCCACTATCCAAATAAGATGTGCTGCTTTAACACAGCATCAACTCTGTCTCCACCAAAGCAGACCAGCAACTGCTCCAACTTACACCCCTTACAACCATGACAAAGACTTTCCCTGTGCCCACTGAAGAATTAATTGTGCCTGCCTGAACAGGGGGCACCAGTATAACTCTCCCTGGTGGGTGATATAGGAAACTGTATATATATGTCGTTACCGTATTAAAATAAAGAGATACCCCGAGAGTGTGACCCAAGACTAGAAACTTGGGACACCTCCAAATTTTCAGAGCACATAGTCATTGCCGCATGACACTGATTACTCTCAGGGGTTTTGTACTTGGATGAAACCCATGACTTTTCAGCCACCACTGAAACAGTCTCCTGTGCAATAGGCCTAACTGTATGACATTGGCTGCTGCTGCCATAAGCCCAGCTTTATCTTGCCCAATGTTGATAGAATTGACTGTAGACATGTTGGGGATAGAAATCCAGATAACCTGAAAACTTTGATATTGACTAGAGCAGGGGTGCTCACACTTTTTTGACTTGCGAGCTACTTTTAACATGACTAGTCAAGGAGCTCTATCTACATTTAAAAATGCAAAACATATTTATTTATTTATATACTGAGTATATTTTAAATATGTATACACACAATATATATGTTCATGTACCTTGTATAACTGCATGAACCCTTATGGTACACTACAATTCAGTACATTTTTGATCATTACCTTACTCTGATGACTTGCACTGAATAGAATCAGCCAGGGTGGCATAGACAGTAGCTGCTGGTAGCCAGCCACAAGCACACCTCCAAATGATGATAAGTTATTGTGGAACGGTATTTGGACTTAATAATCTTCATGTAGGGAAAAGGCTGACTCACATAAATAAGTACAAAATAATGCAGTCAAGGAGGTTGTACATTTCCTCATGTTTGGGTACTTTTCCCCTGTGAGTAAGTTCCAAAACTGTCCATGAGCCCTGGACTTCAGCTGAAGGTCAGTCTGCAGTTTCAAAATCTCATCCTCTACTTCAGACGAGTTCAGGTGAAACAGCGTTTCAATTTTTGATGTGAGTGAATCAACCACAACATTGTCCCTAAATGGGTAGCACGTGAATGTAGTCTTGAAAGTGTCTGTCAAACTCTGACCGACAGCTGTCAATCTGCTACATGTAGCGTTCAATGTTAAACTGCACACAAGCCTTCCGCTGCATTTCCAGATCTGACGCGAGGTTTTGGAAGTTCCCAAAATCATGGTGCTGCAGCTTTGAGGACAGAAGTTAGATTTTCCATTTAAAGGCATTAACTGAGCTGATCATATTGACCACAGATTTGTCCTTTCCTTGCAGCTCCAAATTAAGCTCATTTAACATGTTGATCAGATCGGTTAAAAATGCCAAGTCCAGAGGCCACTGATCATCACTGAGTTGGGTGTATTCTGCATGTTTAACAGCAAAAAGAAACTCCCTTATCTCCCTAAATCCTCGGCCATGACTTCACAGCACCGTGTAACTACTTCTTGATAGCTGGAGAGCTTTGATTGAAGATAATGTTTCGGTTTTGTTTTTAAAGTCCTGAAACAACGAGTCCGCTGCATCTACGAATGCCTCTTTTATCATCTCTTCGTCTTGGAATGACTTCTTTTGTTTAATGATGGAGTGACTCACCCGGAACGATGCGTCGGTGGCTGCCTTAGCATTTGAAGTCAGCCGTGAAAAAATGACTGCTGTCTGGACAACTGTGATTTTACTTCCTTCACCTTCCTCTTTCTCAGCTCGCTTTTCAGAGGGAAGTAAGTGTCATAGTTTTTATGAACAGTCCTAAAGTGCCGCTCCACATTTCCCTTATTCGGAATAGCAATGGTAGCTTGGCATATCAGACAAAAGCACTTCGAATATGACATCGTGAAAAAAAAATCATCCTCCCGTTCCAAGTGGAAGTGATAAGTATTCGGTTTCTTGCTTGATCCGGCTACCTCACTCACTCTGTACCCTTTCTTTAGTAGGAATAAACTGTGAAGTTAACTCAGTGATTTCAGTCACTAGCCTTTAGCACTGCCGCATTTGATCGCACACAATCGGAGCGAGAAAAGACGAGATCTTAGATTGGCTGTCCTGTACATCAATGCTAACATATTTTTTTCGTTCTTTTTTTTTTTGAATGGCGATCTACCCGAACTTCCTTTGTGATCGACCGGTCGATTACTATCGACATATTGTGCACCCCTGGACTAGAAGAACCCTACAATAATACTTTTTGGCATTGATTATCCTTTTAAATCAGGAATACTAGCAGGCTGTGACTGAGGCCGCTGGTACGCCTGGCTTTTTGTGGGGAGAGGCGGGTTTCCACACTAACCATCTGTCCCTCCCTCACAATTCAGCAGGTATGCCTGGTAGGCCTGCAACACTGCCATTGTATGCCAAGACCCGCAATCAAGACTCGTTATATTCACTATAAGCTCTCATAAAAAGGATGCACTGGCTTCCCCCTCAGGCTCCTTGGAGTGAGAGAGGTTGAAGTAACTCTCCATCCTGGGAGGAAAATTTGCTTTGTGAGCTCCAAAACGAGGAACCTGAAAGCCGGTTCTGGAGGAAAGAGTGAGAGATATGAGCAGTGCTCGTCACTGATTCCCATTCCCCATCTTAATAACAAAAGAGCAGTAACACACTTTCTGAACTCACTAAAGCTCATTCTGTTTGCAACAGGTAAGCAACAGAAGAGAATATTGACATGTGGCTGTGCTGAATACAAAACAGCTGATGACATGGATTACAGGCACTGTTTTATAGTCATGTGACATGCAACATGCCACATCACCATGGCAGAACTTCAGATAGTTTACATGCCTCTGCACTTCCTACAGCATGAAGCTCATGCAATGTTGGGTTCCTTTTGAAAGGGAACGACAACAGCTGATGACAGAAACATTATGAGAGATGTGAAGGAAAACCCCAAAACAACAGTCAGTGACATCAACAGCCTCTACAGGGCAGGAGTAAAGGTATCAGGAGGAACGTCATGCAGCAATAAACTAACAATTTGTTGATGTCAATGAATCGCATGCTTCATGCAGTTATTGCAAGCAAGGGATATGCAACCAAATATTAAGTGTTTTCTTTAATTTACTTCAATGCTTCTCTGTTGCTATACGTTTGCTTGCATTAAAATCGGGTTGCCTGATACAAAATGTTCTATGTTTTATGTTGTTTAACAAATATAGATCTAAATACCTATGTAAAAAAACCTGAAATTCTAAACGCTTGTCTCACATTGGCCTAGCCGTTCCAATATTTTTGACTGGCACTGTATACTATATACATACTCAAGGCTCAATATATTGTGTATTGTAGTGGGCAGTGGTTGGTCAGCGGTTATGGCTATGGACATCTGGTTGGAGAGTTGTGATGATGAGTGTGCCAAAGTGTCTACCAAATGACAAAATGTAAAAAGTTACCACAGCCTTCCCATCAACTCAAAATCAGTCTGGACTTTCTCCTATGATTGATTTTTCACACCATTATTTGTAAACTCTAGAGACAGCTGTGTGTGAAAATCACAGGAGATCAGCAGGTTCTGCAAATTGTCTTGCACCAGCAACCATGCCATGTTCAAAATCACTGAGATCACATTTCATCAATATTTGGATGTTTCCTGTGTATATTAACTGAAGCTTGTGATCTGTATCAGCCTGAGTCTATGTACTGCCCTACTGCCACACGATTGGCTGATTGAATAATAGCAAGGACAGGTGTTCTTGTGTGCCTATAACTTTTTTGTTTATCACAGTGGATGTAATAAAATATGTATAGTATATAAATGTAAGCATAGTATGCAAAGTTTCCAGAGAAAGCGGATATTTCAGAAAAAAAAGTCCTTTATCAGCTGTGCAAGCAAAGTGCTTATTCAGTTTTTGTTTCTGAACATTTAGGAGCCTGATTATTGGTTTTGAACATTTAACAAGAATCCAGCAGAGAAACACTATAAATAAATCTTTCACCTTCCACCTATAATGCGGTCAGTCTGCAGGAAGAAAACAGTGAGTAAATACAAACATCCACTTCACTATTCTACCTCTTTAGAATAGACAGCTATTCCAGTACAGTAAAATAAAGCATGACATTTTCCCCTGATCCCTTTGAAGGCTAGTAAATATTCAGTGTCATTTTTCATTATTTATAACAAATCATGATTAGCATGTGTAAAAACAGGGAATATTTTAAAATGGAAATTAGAAACACATTTGCATTTGAGTGTAATTATTAGACTCTATCTTCATACTTTATAGTCTGAGAAAATTAAAGCCAAGTGAAAAAAAAAATACTAAAGCCTACATTAAATAAATATGATTAAAACCAGGATGTACTGGAAATTGGATTTTTAAGGGGTATAAAAACTGGAAATTCAACATGGCACCTCATGGCAAAGAACTATCTGAGGATCTGAAAAAATGAATTGTTGCTCTATATAAAGATGGCCTAGATTATAAGAAAATGGCCAAGAGCCCAACACTGAGCTGCATCACGTTGGCCAAGACCAGACAGCAGTTTAACAGGACAGGTTCCAATCAGAACAGGCCTCACCATGGTTGACCAAAGAAGTTGATTGCATGTGCTCAGTGTCATATCCAGAGGTTGTGTTTGGGAAATAGATGCATGAGTGCTGCCAGCATTGCTGCAGAAGTTGAAGGGGTGTAGGTCGTACACCGCATCAGATTGATCTGCATGGCTGTCGTCCCAGAAGGAAACCTCTTCTAAAGATGATGCACAAGAAAACCCACAAACAGTTTGCTGAAGACAAGCAGACCACAGGACGTGGACTACTGGAACCAAGATAAACTTATTTGGTTCAGATGGTGTCAAGTGTGTGTTGTGGCAAACAGGTGAGGAGTACAAAGACAAGTGCGTCTTGCCTACAGTCAAGCATGGTTGTGGGAGTGTCACAGTCTGGGGCTGCATGAGTGCTGCCGGCACTGGGAGCTACAGTTCATTGAGGGAACCATGAATGCCAACATGTGCTGTGACATATTGAAGCAGAGCATGATCCCCTCCCTTCGGCGACTGGGCCGCAGGACAGTATTCCAGCAGAATAATGACCCCAAACACACCTCCAAGATGACCACTGCCTTGCTAAAGAAGCTGAGGGTGAAGGTGGAGGACTAAACCCTATTGAGCATCTGTGGGGCATGCTCAAACGAAAGGTGGAGGAGCACAAGGTCTCAAACATCCTCCATCAAGTGGCAACCTGTGAAGCTCTGGTAACTCCGTTCCCAAGAGGGTTAAGGCAGTGCTGGAGAATAATGGTGGCCACACAAAATATTGACACTTTGGGTCCAATTTGGACATTTTCACTTAGGGGTGTACTCACTTTTGTTGCCAGCAGTTTAGACATTAATGGCTAAAATTTACAGCAAATTTACACTGTTATACAAGCTGTACACACTACTTTACATAGCAAAGTGTCATTTCATGTGTTGTCACATGAAAAGATATAATCAAATATTTACAAAAATTGTGAAGGCTGTACTCACTTTTGTGAGAAATGTGAGATCATTATAGTAATGTAGCTTCCATCTGTCCATCCATCCATCTTCTATACCGCTTATCCTTTTCAGAGTCACGGTGAACCTGGAGCCTATCCCAGGAAGCATCAGACACAAGGCGGGGTTAGTAATGTAACATGAAATATATCATTTGAAGCCCTTCTCCTTCTTTCTGTTGGGTGTATTAGCTGACTGCTTCACAATACGATTAATGTCATTCATCATAATCTGGGGAAGCTCTTGTAAACAGCAAGTGTAAAATATGTCATACTCTCCTTTGACATCTTCACACAGTTATTGCCAATAGCAAAAACGGCTTCCGGGCTGAGACAAAACGTAGAAGCTGTCTTGCATATTTAGCTTGTATTTAGAGTGTATTTAGCTTGGCAAACATGGATATTGTATACATTGTATACAAGCCCCTGACAGCTGTGTAACAATGCATCTTCCCTTTGAATTAACTGATTGCTTTTCAAATTAAATGACACAAGGATTATCACAAGGTAAGACTTGGCTATATTGTTATTGTTTGTTGTTCATTTATATAACAGCAATAGTAAAGAGAGAATGTAATCAGGAATGCCAAACCAAAATGAGTCTCTGTCTTCAAGTCCAAGTCAAGTCTCAAGTCAGTTGTTCATGAGTCCAAGTAATTTTTAAGTCTAGTCCAACTCGTGTTTCCATCTCTGCTGACAAGATCTCAATGTCCAGGCATATCTATTATACTAATAATTGAAATATACAGTGCTGTCCATGGTTGAGATTAGAAATAGTTCCTCCTTCAACATTGCTTGCAAGAACTAAGCGTTTACTTTGCAAGGGTGCAACGCTTAAGGAGGCCTTTTATAAATTCGTCAGCTGCACACGTGTTGGTGATCAATACTCAGGTTAACTTGAGCGCAGGCTTGACTGAGAAGGGTAGTCTCCGTCTGTTATGTCCGTAAGCGGTGACGCCCTCTGAGTATTGCGGCCACGAGTTTGCCGTGGCATAACAGTATGGTAGAAATCACAGTATATGGCAACATATGTGGTGGAATTTGAGAAATCTGACAACTTTTGGCAAGCTATCTTATTCTCAATGGATTCCAAAAGCTGCATACTATCTTGCTGGGTGTTGTAGCCCCAACTGTTTAATTTATTCCATAATATTATCATACAATATATAAGCATAGGTGAAATCTAACATCTTTCAGTACAACAAGTAGAGACATAAATTTTTCACAGACACTGTAATTTTTATTTTCTATGGCTGGATTGTAGTGTGATTTTTTTTTCCTCCTAAAGCTGATAAAAGTAAAGCCACATCACAACAACCATTGATTCACTAACAAAATAACAATGCTGAAAGCATTGCACACAGCATTGCATGCAGATATTAATTAAATCTTTCAAAGGAAATGAATAAAAACTATTGACTATTCTAGCCATTGTGGTATAAAATGAATTATACACAATTACTGTTGTTTCTGCATAAAGCTTTTTGGGTTTTTTGGTTTGTGTGTAGGTGTTCTTTTTGTTTGTTTTTTTGCTTTTTTGCTTTTTGTTGTTAATTGCATTGGCACTCCAGAATTACACCATTGCCAATAAAAGCACCTTGAAATTAAAAACTGAATTAACATTGGATGGAGAAAGTTCCCAATGCTGTGCAGTTGGCAAAGCAGGATTACAGACATTTGGCCCATGTGTCCGCATGTGGGTTGAGATGGAGTGGTTTTCCAAGGGTTCAATTAGTTCTGCACAAACAGAAACCCAAAAAGCAATGGATTTGCAATCTAGTCTGGATGAAGATTTGAAACAACTGAGCTTTTCCAAATGTTCCCCTGTTAAATTATTCTTTTTCACTGTTCTCAGGGGAAAAAAAACAACCCTCATTCAGAGAGGGACAAACTGAGGGACAAATCATCTCTTAACTGGTATTCATGGCTTCCCTTCTGCTTTTCCATTTGGTGACTTAATGTGAAAAAGGGAAGTAACATCAAGGATATTCCCATCACCCATTTTTTACCCGATCCGAGTCACTGTCATTTTTTCATCTGTTATCCGATCTGCCTTCTCTGTGTTGTGGCTTGATGTGTGTCCCTCTGAGCTGTATCCCTTGCATCCCTACCTTGCTTCACAGTCTTACATTTCCTGTGTTGTTTCTTGATCTGCATCCCTCAAGTCACTGCATCATCATCAGTCACTTCTCCACCTGTCTCTCCTGTTGTCACTACTTAACCAACATTACCCTTGATGTTAACCAATGTAATCTGCAACGACCTTTCTCAGTCTCTGTTGTTCACCAATGTCCCATCATCTGTGTCTTTATCTCATCTGTATGTCCTGTTATTTTTAACAAAAAATAACCCAACAAAACTGAGCTCCCAGTTCAACCAATATTTGATTCATGTCTTTACCTGATCTATGTCCCCTGTGTCACTACTCAAACTGTTACCCTTGTTGTTAATCTTGTTGTGAACTGCATTCTCTGTGTGTCTCAATGATTTGTGCCTGCATCATTACCTGATATTTAGCCCCTATGTTTTCACCAGATATGTTTTCTCTGTCTTGTAGCACAATCTCCCTGCATAATTGCCAGATTCTGCCGTTTTTTTAAATTTGCATCCATTGTGTCATAGCCTGATATGCACCCTGCTTGTTGCTACCCAGTGTGCCCCTTGTGCCATTTTCCTGATCTGCATCCATTATGTCTGATAGACTTCAGGATTGATCTGCAGTCTATGCCAGGAACAGTTGGCACTAGACAGGAATATACACAGGATGGCCAGTCTGTTGTGGAAGTATTGCAAAAAGTTCATAATTTATATGAGCAGAATGTGTTCTTTAATTTCAACCTGTAATTAAATCCCTAAAAAGGTGTCAAATGTGTTGATAAATCTTGATAAAATATAGCACAATAATATAGAAAACCGGTTCATTCTTTGTTGGTTCATCATTGACACAGTCATATCAAGCCCATTATAAATGTCTCAGCACACTAACATTAATGACATAGACAGCAGCAAGTATATTAGGCTGCTGTCACTGTAAGACCTAATGCATGGATCCAATATGTTGATACATATCAGGTTTTTTTCCCCCCCCAAATGTTTACAGTCAATTAAAGTACAACCGACTGTGTTTAAGAAATCAAGTCAGGTACTAGAGATTACATTGCCAATATCAGATGGGTTATTGAAAAGACTTGTTAATACAAGAAAGATCGGTACATGTGTTTCATTGACTACAGCAAAGCTTTCAACTGTATTGAGCATGACAAGCTCTGGGTGGCACTGCCTGACCTCAGCATCCCAGTTCTCTTGATCAAACTTATTAGATCACTGTACACTGATCAAAAAGCAATGGTGCAAACATTATGATGATACAGTTTGACAAGGGCGTGAGACAAGGCTGTATATTGTCCCAGTTTTCCTACCTATATGCTGAGGTGATCATGAGGAAATTAGACCCGGACTGATCCAATATTGGAGTGATGATCGGAGTAAAAACCATGAACAACTTGATACACATGGATGATACAACCTTTCTGGGCACAAGGGAATAAGAACTAAAATCTACTCTTGAAAATTAAGGAAGAAAGTGAAAAAATGAGGCTCTAGCTTAACATCAAGAAAACGAAGATCATGATGACAGCAGATAGTGGAGAAGTAGAGTTTCAAATCGATGACTAAGAAATTTAATCAGTTCAGGATTTAATTTTCCTTGGATCAAGAGCTGGACATTAAGAAAGGCAGACAGAAGGAGAATCGATGCATTTGAAATGTGGTGCTAGTGGAAATCTTAATGAATACCATGGACAGCCAGGATAACAAACAGAGAAGTACTGGATTGCATAAAACCATCACTATCACTAAGATATCACTAGAATATGATTGACTTACTTTGGTCATGTCATGCGTTAAACTCGCTAGAGAAGTCAGTAATGTTGGGAATGGCCAGTGGAACCAGAAGTAAGGGCCGCCAAAGAACACGCTGGCTCAACACCATCAAAGCAGATACCAATATGAATATCAAGCAGTTTAAAGAAGAAGTACACGACAAGATTGCATTGAGAACGCTCGCGTATGAAGTCGCAGAGTGTCGGATATGACTGAATGGATAAATTTAGTTGAGAGATGTGCAATTGATGTTGTTTAAACTTGCTGGTAAACTTTAATATTTTTGTTTGTATTGTACCTGCCCACTGCATTTTCTAGCAAATCTTGTTGGTTATATTTCCCAAATGACAATGAATAATTAAATAAATCTAAAATATACTAGTGATCTAGTTTAAACCTGTAACGATACATAGACAGGAGGTGGATGCAGGCGCAGATCAAAGTCTTTATTATACTTAAAGACACAAAACCAAAGTAACGCAGTCTCCACAGGCAAACATGGCTTAACAATATCCTTCCAGGCATGAAAACAAATGATACCAATGATACACATCTTACAACTAATAATACTGAGTGACATGCTCAGTAACCAAGGCATTCTTATCCTAAACATAATCAAACACAAAACATCAACACCTGTGGCAACTTAAAGTCTCTAAAGTTAATGCTCACTCCAGAAGCGAGCGAACCATAACAATGTCATGTGACTCATCCGAAGACGAGCCACATTGCCATCTGTTGGCCGTATCGTAACAAAACCACCCTGACCAGGCAGTAGTAAAGACCGCTGCATGTTCATGTTACTGAATATGATCTTTGTTTTACTACCCCACTATTCTCCAACAGTTAGTCAAGTAGTATATGTGTACCAGTTTCATAAATGTGCTTACTCATTCACACTGTTTTGTTGAAACTATATTTAATGTTGGATGTTGATGAAGAAGAAGGTGTTTAGTAGAACATATTGAGCTTGTGGTTTATGCACTTTAGTTTCTAAAGACACACAAAGTTATACATTTTATATATAATCGCTTTTGTTTATTAAACAAAAGCAAACTGAACAATGACAATCCCACATTGTGGTCAGAAACATGCAAAGGTCAGGCAATGAACAAACAACAAATACTAGGTCAGGCAAGATCAACAACACAAATGGCAGCAGAGGTCAAAACCAAAAAATCATGCAATGAATAAACAGCTTGGTATAAACTGATCGATGATTCCTGGGATAGGCTCCAGGTTCCCTGCAACCCTGAAGAAGGAATAAGCGGTAGAAGATGGATGGTATAAACTGATAACGAGACATAGCGTGTATACTTGTCTGTAGGCTGCACTGTGTTCTGGGATGTGTAGTTAGATGCAGATTCATGACATTAAGACATTAGGATTAAGACTTAGGTTAGGTTTAGATGTAGCAATAATTATTAATGCAGATATTTAGTATTATGTCAATGGTAGGTCCTCAATATAGTAAGACAAATATGTTTGTGTGTTTGTGTGTCTGGGTGTGTGTTTGTGTGAGTCTGAGTGTGCTGAATGTTTTCATGAAGAATGCTGATGATGGGGAATATTTGTGCAAAGTTGCATTTTGGTGTTTGTTAATGAATTATGATTTAATGTGTTGGCTTTTTTTATGTAAGGTACACATTTAACTAAATGTGATATAATGTGAAACAAAAATACATTTGCACATGAATAATATAGAAGCTGGTATCTCTAGAGAATAAGGAAACAAAAGAGAAAATGAGGACAGAGGGAAAGATTGGTTGAGGAGTGAACTCGGATGAGGGAGGGAAGAGAGATGCTTCAGGGGTCCACATCGCAGTGTTTGGAGTGTGGATGAGCTGTGTAAGCTGCGCTAGGCAGAGTGTGAGTTGAACAGTGGCTATGTTTTACCCTGCAGAGTCACAAATCTGCTTTTCAGCAAGGAGATTATCTGTGGCCTGGCAGCCTCTGAGAACACACACATACACACAAAACACAGAGATAAAGCAAAATCAACAAAAACTCACACACTCTCAGCAAGCACCAAAAACAAAAATTCCCTCACAGCATCTCTCTCTATGTCTAACTATCTGTCTCTCACTCACTCAGTCTCGCACACACACAAAACGAAGAGAAAATATTGTGCATTTGAGAAATAGCTATTTCTTAGAAAAGCATATTGTAGGGAAATAGCCCAGGAGGGGCGGAGCACAGACACGTGGGAGATACAGGGTACAGTGACCAAGTGATTATTTTTATTTTCATCAGTTCATTGAGGGAACCATGAATGCCAACAGGTACTGTGACATACTGAAGCAGAGCATGATCCACTCCCTTAAGAG
>JAOUWY010000050.1:9633340-9645748 GCA_025728095.1 Prietella phreatophila | reverse complement strand
CACAAGCTCTAGCGAGAGTTCGCCAAGACAGTCTGCTAGTAGCACCCTTTTGGCAGCTCGAACATGGCTCTGAGAGAAAATATCTCTGCGAGATCCACTGTAGACCAAGTAACTGTGCAATAGCTACAGTCCTGGAGCTCCTACAATAACATTTCTCAGCAGGGTGGGTTCCTTCTACAATCAGGTTTTTGTGGCCGCCATTTCAACCAGCCACGCCCCTGTTGAGGGAGCCTCTGTGGGGCAACATCCTCTAATTTCAAGGTTCATGCGTGTTGTCAGATGGCTGAGGCCTATCTACAGGCCTTCTGTGGTCCTGGAAGGTCTGTAGAGTGCCCCAATCGAGCCCCTAGAGTGGATCCCATCCACAAGGACATTGTATGCACTCAAGTGGCTGCTTTATCTTGTGGTGTGAGGAACGTCACCTAGACTCAGTGAACTGCACAATAGCTATAGTCCTGGAGTTCTTACTGAATGTTTCTCGGCTGGCTTGGCTCCTTCTACAATCAGGGTTACTTGGCCGCCGTTTTGGCCAGCCATGCCCCTGTTGATTGAGCCTCTGTGGGGCAACATTCTTTAACTTTGAGGTTCATGCGTGGTGTCAGATGGCTGCAGCCCATCTGCAGGCCGGGCATACCTTACTCAGACCTCCTGTGGTCCTGGAATGTCTTTCGGCTGCCCCATTTGAGCCTCTAGAGTGGATCCCATCCACAAGGAAATCATATGCACTCAAGTGTCAGCTTTTTGTCTTGTGGTGTGAGGAATGTCAGCTAGACCCAGTGAACTGCGCAATAGCTACAGTCCTGGAGTTCTTACAAAACGTTTTCAGCAAGCTGGGCTCCTTCAACAATCGGGGTTACTTGGTCACCGTTTCGGCCAGCCATGCCCTTGTTGATGGAGCCTCCGTGGGGCATCATCCTCTAACTTTGAGGTTCATGCGTGGTGTCAGACGGCTGCAGCCCATCTGCAGGCCGCATATACCTTCCTGGGACCTACTGTGGTCCTGGAAGGTCTGTTGGGTGCCCCATTTGAACCCTTAGGGTGGATCTACCATCTCAAAAAGCCGCAAGGCTGATTTATCACCCTGGGCCAGAACTAAGGAAGCTGTGGGTCTGGCCACTGAGGGGCACCAGCTCATAGATTCTGGTCTCACATCTGAGGTGGTAGAGACCATGTTAAACGCTAGAGCACCATCCACAAGGAAATTGTATGTGCTCAAGTGGCTCCTTTTTGTCTGGTGTGTCTGGTGTGAGGAACGTCAGCTACACCCAGTGAACTGCGCAATAGCTACAGTCCTGGAGTTCTTACAAGATAGATAGATAGATAGATAGATAGATAGATAGATAGATAGATAGATAAGCTCTAGAAACTGGAAACAATGTTTCTCATATGTTTATTGGAAATAAACTTAGTAATTTGCTCAGAAAATGAAACAAAAATGCTTTAATAAAATCACTTTAAATGGTACACTCTTTCTGATCTCATTCAGAACATCTCAATGTGTCTGTATAAGGCAATAAAGAACAATGAATACCTGCTTCAAGTGTACCGGGGTCCTCAGATACTGCTTTAAGAAAGACTGTCGTGAACTTATTAGGTGAAATGATTAATAATATTGCTGACAAATATGGCAGAAAGGTTTAAGTAACTTGGCCAATTTATGCTCTCATATAAGCACTAACACAATTCCATTCTCATATATGTCATTCTGCAATGATGGGTCTATAAGAGCGTGATGATTTTCCTTTAAAGTATGTATATTATTTCACTTTTTGTAATAAAATAAGTTTCACATTCAGCTGAGCTTCTACAGTTTCTGACCCAGAGAATAAATCCACTGTTTGCCTACCGTCACTAAGTCATCTTTTTAAACACTTCTAAACAAACCGAGTATTAAAACGAAGTGTAGACTACAAAAACCTCATATATTCCCTGACCTGTTTGAAATAATATCCCTGCATTAATCTCTATTTAAAGTAGCTCAGGAAAGAAAAGAACCATGCTCATGCATAAAGAATGCATTTCCTCTCATATTGTTGCACAGTGGGTAGTGTGTGTGAAGTTTTGGCTTAGTATAATCAGGTTTAGAGCTTTCCAGCCCTCATGAGATAGTGTTTATCAGTGGATGAGTGTATATCTTAGAGACCACAGCCTGCTCTCTGTCCATCAAATGTATTTCTAACTGGGTCTTTCCTCCCCTGGTGGTGGTGCAAAGATTATCAGAATGTGTGCCTGACTTTAATGGACCCACTTCCTGCAGCTAATCTGTTCAGGAGATCTGAGAGTTCAGGCTAAACACAAGTCATTGCTTGTCTCAGCTATCATATATAATATTATATAATCATATTATCACTTCCTCTGTTTATCAGTTTCATCCTTGTGTGTGTGTGTGTGTGTGTGTGTGTGTGTGTGTGTGTATTTGTGTGTGTATGTGTGTGTATAGTCAGGTCCATAAGTATTTGGACAGTGACACAATTTTCGTTATTTTTCCCCTGTACACAACCACAACGAAATGAAGCAACAAAGATGTGCTTGAAGTCTAAACTTTCAACTTCAATTCAAGGGTTTTAACAAAAATATTGCATTAACCATTTAGGAATTATAGCCATTTTTCTACAGACTCCATCCATTTTCACTGGCTAAAAAGTAATTCACTAAAGAAGGAGTAAGCGGTAGAAGATGGATGGATTAGGGTTATTTTTAATACTTAGATGCAAATCTTTTGCAGCCAGGCCTCTACTGCCACTGCCTTCATTTGCTACTTGTTTGTTTGTTTCTGCTTTCAGTTTTGTCTCCATGTAACAGGTATGGAAAGTATTCGATACATTTAATATATAGAATTACACAAAAGAAAATGTATACCTGAAGTGACTGTCTTGATGCATGCTTTTTACCTTTAATTTTCTGACTGTAAATGTAAATGTTAACTTCTTGTCTTTGCACCTCCTCTTCCCTTTCTGCAATGTGTTTGCATGGGTGAGGTAGGATTTTAATAAGCTTTGATAAATCTTATTTCATCTTTGCCACTTTTATACTAGAATTATTTTTCTAAATCATAGTTGTTTAATTATTTCCCATGTATGATTTATTATTTTCATGTTTTCACTTTAATTAAGGTTATGATTAGTTTTATGCATCATCCGTAAACTTGAAGCACATGTTAATTGCAGTGGACTTCTAATTTATTTTAGAGAAATGTTGAGGGTGGAAACACACACTGTATGAGACTGTTATCTCTTTGCCAGGTATGTTTTTTGTCATTTATGTTAAATCTTTATTTTATTTTACCTCCTCTCCTCCTTTCTGCAATGCGTTTGCATGGGAGAGAAATATTGAGGGCGAAAGCACACAGTGTATGAGACTATTATATCTTTGTCAGAGAGTAAATGAAGAGTAGACCCAGTTGCCATCTGTCCATTTATTTGGTCAAAAGAAAACACACAATATAGACAACAACCAGTTACATTCAGTAAATGAACAGCATGCATAATTAGATTAAGGTCATCGGACATTTAAGAAAATTAAATTTCTTTACCTTAAGAATCTCTTTGGTTGCTTTTGCGGTATGTTTTGGATCATTATCCATCTGTACTGTGAAGGGCCATCCTTCAGTTTTGCAGCATTGACTGAATCTGAGCATAAAGTCTAGCTCTATATGTTTCAGAATTGATCCTGCTGCTTATATCAGCAGTCATATTAGCAATAATCACAACGACCCAGTTCCATTCGCAGTCATACATGAACATGTCATAACTCTTCCTCCACATGTTTGACAGATGATGTGGTATACTTTGGATCATGAGCCCTTCCTTTCCTTCTCCATACTACAGTATCTCACAAAAGTGAGTACACCCCTCACATTTTTGTAAATATTTTATTACATCTTTTCATGTGACATCACTTAAGAAATGACACTTTGCTACAATGTAAAGTAGTGAGTGTTGCTGATGACAAGCAGACTAAGGACATGGATTACTGGAACCATGTTCTGTGGTCTAATGAGACCAAGATAAACTTATTTGTCTCAGATAGTGTCAAGTGTGTGGCAGCAACCAGGTGAGGAGTGCAAAGACAAGCATGTCTTTGTCAGATGGTGTCAAGCATGGTGGTGGGAGTGTCATGTTCTGGGGCTGCATGAGTGCTGCCGGTACTGGGGAGCTATAGTTCATTGAGGGAACCATGAATGTCAACATGTACTGTGACTTACTGAAGCAGAGCATGATCCCCTCCCTGGGCCGGAGGGCAGTATTCCAGCATGATAACGACCCTAGCTGATGACCACTGCCTTGCTAAAGAAGCTGAGGGTGAAGGTGATGGACTAAACCCTATTGAGCATCTGTGAGGCATCCTCAAATGGAAGGTGGAGGAGCACAAGCTCTGTAACATCCACCGGCTCCATGATGTCATCATTGAGGAGTGGAAGAAGACTCCAGTGGCAACCTGTGATGCTCTAGTGAACTCCATGCCCAAGAGGGTTAAGGAAGTGCTGGAAAATAATGGTGGCCACACAAGATATTGACACTTTGGGCCCAATTTTACACATTTTGAATTAGGGGTGTACTCACTTTTGTTGCCAGCGGTTTAGACATTAATGGCTGTAGGCGAAGGCCGCCTCATTTTCTGTTACAGTGAGAGACAACTCACACAGGAGCCCTGGACCGCCCTTGGATTGGGGTGCTTGTTGGCACTCCGGGGGGAGTGCCTTTAGAGGGGGTTTCTGTTACTCACCCAGCAGCAGAGGGAGCTGTGGCATCGAAGCTTAAAGACTGCTGCTGAGCGTGTGTGCACGAGACTCTGTTATACGGACACGTGCAGGTCATTTGTTGTTATCCTCCCTGTGTGCAAGCATTGGTGATTTACTCCAGGTGTCTGTGATTTAGTTTAATTATGTTTGTTATTTAAACACCTCGTGTTGCATGCTAGTGGTCTTGTTTTCATGCCCTGTTTTCGTCTAATGCCTAGACTTTAGTCCCATGTGTAATCTAGCCAGTCCTGTTAAGTATAGACCATGTTCCTTGTTTATTGTTTGCTGGATTTATTAATAAAGACATCGCTCCTGCACTTACTTCCTGGTTATCGTCTCGTGACGTTAAATATGTATAAGTTCTAGAACAGCAAAGTGTGCAGAGTGGAGGTGTAAGAGTCAGAGTAAGTTTTTTTTTCTTTTTTTAATAATGTGGTGGTTGGCATTATTGTAGTTAATTAAGTGCTCATGGGAGAGTGTGGGTCTTTTGCTGTTTTTTTGGAAATAGTGACATATACTGTGCTCCGGATTGAGGTTGGAATTTCATTCCACCAGTGAGGGACAGTTAGTTTAAAGCTTCTGGAAAGGGACCTTGAGCCACGCTGAGTAGGCACAACTAAGGGTCAGTTGTTAACCAATCACAGATTGCGAGAGGAAACATAAGCCTCAAGGAGAGTGTTGAGGTAGGTGGGTGCTGCTCCAGACAAGGTCTTGTACATGAGCATCAAGACCTTGAATTTGATGCGGGCAGCTACAGGAAGCCAGTGGAGGTAGATGAAGAGGGGTGTGACATGGGTTCTTTTGGGCTGGTTGAAGACAGGGCATGTTGCTGCATTATGGATCATTTGAAGGGGTTTGATGGAGCTGGCTGGGAGGCCCGAGAGTAGTGCAGTGCAGTAGTCCAGTTTTGAGATTACAAAAGCCTGGACTAGGAGATGTGTAACTTGTTGGGTGAGGTAGGGTCCGATTTTCTTGATGATTTACAGAATGAACCAAAAGGATCATGCAGTTGTTGAAATGTGATGGTCAAGCTGTCATGAAAAGTCACCCCAAGGTTTCTGGCTGTCCTGTTTGGCTTGACTGTTTTTGAGCTGAGTTGTACAGTGAGTTTGTGCTTGATTGAGGGGCAGGCTGGGATGCTTAAGATGGTGTTCCTTCATCCAGTTTGAGATGTCAGACAGGCATGCAGAGATTCGTGCTGAGACAGATGGATCATCAGGCTGGAAGGACAAATAGAGCTGGGTGTCAATGATATGAGAAGCCATTAGTCTCAATCCCAGGCACCAGAGATGTAGTATAAATAGAAAAAAAGCAGTGGGCCCAGAACTGACCCCTGGTGAACCCCAGGTGTGAGTTGGTCAGTTTCAGAAGCCCCTACCAAATACATTGAAGGATCTGGCTGTCAGATATGAGTCCACTTAGTGCAGAGTGACACCTAGGACAGAGAGTTTACAGGAGCATCTGATGATTCACAGTGTTGAAAGCAGTAGAGAGGTTGAGTAGGATGAGGACAGATGATCTTGAGGTTGATCTTGCTAGTAATAAGGCTTCAGTGAAAGAAATCAGAGCAGTCTTCATGGAGTGATTGCTTTTGAAGCCAGACTGCTTGGTGCCTAGGAGGTTGTTCTGTGTGAGAGAAATGGAGAGTTGATTAAAAACAGCGATTTTAAGGATTTTGGAAAGAAAAGGGAGGAAGGAAACAGGTTTGTAGTTGTCAACTGCAGCAGGGTTAAGTGATGTTTTTTTATGCAGTGGGGTAACCTGGGCCTGCTTAAATTAGGTAGGGTATGTACCAGTAAATGAGCACTTCTATAGCTGTCTCATTCACCCATTCACACCAATGGTAGCAGAGCTGCCATGCAAGGTGCTAGCTTGCCATCAGGAGCAACTTGGGGTTCAGTGTCTTGCCCAAGGACGATTAGTGGACAACCCACTTTACCAACTGCGCCACAGCCGCCCACTTGTGTTAAGGATGTGTGAGAGTGCAGGTAATAGCATGAGAGAGATGAACTAAAGAATGCGAGAAGGGATTAGTTCAAGAGGACAGGTTGTGGGATGGCTAGTGAGTAGGAGTTTTGAGACATCAGTCTCTGAGAAGGAGGACAGTTACATGGAGGAGGAGCCAGTATATGTGTGCCTGGGGTTAAGAACTAGTTCTTGATTGATGTAACCTTGTTGGAAAATATAGTGGCAAAATCGTCTGCGGTGAGAGAGGCAGGGGATGGGGGAGGTGGTGGACAGAGAAGATTTTCATGTAATATTTATCCTACACAAGGTTGGGGGAGCCTTGACTGTGTGCCAACCCATCTCAGTGCTCAATCACACATACACACACACACACACACACATTCACATACTATGTACAATTGCCATGCAATGATAAATGGTAAATGATCTGCACATATTTAGCACTTTTTAACCTTAGTAGTTCTACAGAGGGCTTTATTCTGTTTCTCTTTCACTCATTCGCACACACAATGACACACCCATGGTGGGGGCAACTTGGAATCAAGGCCCCAACCCTGGAGGTGCGAGGCAAATGTGCCAATCACTAAACCCCCATACCCCTTAAAAATGGCATCATCTTGTGTAAAAATGTTCAAACTAATGAAGTACATTTTCCCTGATTGTGCCTGAATTTCTTTACCATCTACCCTGCTAATATATTCCACTTAATATTTGACAGCTCCCCACAGTGGGAATTAGTGAATGTATTAGTCATGCAATCCCTACACTACATTGTGTGCATGTGTGCACATTTCAATTTCTGGATGTTAAGCCAGCAATTTTCCAAAATACTTGTGAAGTGGTGAGCTTAAGAAAGGTAAGTTTAGCTGTCATAGTTATCAATGTCTTTACTATCCCATGGAGGCAGCCCCTTTTCAACACCCCCCTTTCATTTACTGTATATGAGTTATCTAGATAGCAATATCTGTGTTGTCTATAGAAGGCTATAGGCCATACAAGTTCCTTCAGTGATAAAAATGCAAAAGCTGTTTACTACCATTACCACTAATGAAAAATATATGTAAACAGTGTATAGCATTTATTAATTTATTGTGGGGCACGGTGGCTTAGTGGTTAGCACATTTGCCTCACACCTTCAGGGTTGGGGGCTCGATTCCCACCTCTGCCCTGTGTGTGTGGAGGTTGCATGTTCTCCCCATGCTTTAGGGGTTTCCTCTGGGTAATTCCGTTTCCTCTCCAAGTTCATATAACATGTGTTGCATCTCTAAATTGTCTGTGGTGTGTGTGCAATTGTGCCCAGCGATGGGTTAACCTCCTGTCCAGGATGTCCCCTTGAGTCAACAGGAGTTGCCTTGTGCCCTGAGTTACCTGGGATAGGCTCCTTGTGACCCTGTGTAGAATAATCTGTACAGAAAATGGATAGATGGATAATTTTTTTGTATTTATAGAATATAGTATGAAAGCCACCTTCTACTGGACCTGCTTTATTAAACAGAATTTTAAGAGAGAAACAGCGAAACAAGGAACTTACATTCATTCATAAGTATTATAAGTTAAAAAATGTCATATTGTTTAAGCAGTCATTACCCACTTCTTGCTGATGAGCCATTCTGGAGCTCTGGGACCACAGGGCTCTCATTTGTCTTAGTTATTATATTGAACCAGTTATCACTTCCTCTGTTTATTGGTTAAACACACATTACAGTGTAAATGATGCTGCTTCCTGCTCTGAGCTAAGTACTCCACTGTGTAATTTAATAAGTGGAGGAACTCTATGTGGGTGTTAAAATATAATGTCATCGTAATCATAATCATAACTCTGATGACAAATATTAATGTGTGGCAGATGAATTGTAGTTCAGTCTAAAAGTTATGAGTGCCTACTACTCTCATAATTTATGTAAAAATATACATCAAAACCAGTGGATGAAATAATATACAGATGTTTGTTCATATTGTTCCTATGTTGTTTGCTCTTGTTGACTAATCAATTCAAGCACTTCTCTCTCACAGGAAGAATTCTCAGTATAATGTGTTGGTGTGATAAAGGAGTGTTATATAATATTTGATCGCTCTCAGATGATGAGCATGAGTATCTCACATGGGAAATACTTTATACAGAACAAATTAAGTTTGCTTATTACATACCTCATGCCAATATATTATAACAATAGCACTGAAAATGATAGACAATAACTCTACTAGAACTGAAATCACAAATAGGAAGCACATTGTTCTTGCACTTTTGTTAGAATAAGTATCATAATTAACGTAATTAAAGGTGGAAAGAGGAAGATCAAACTTCTGTAGTTACTTATCATTAGGTAATAAACCCATCTCAGTCTCACAGAAATAAAAGGTTTGCAACTTATCTGCAGAATCTTCTGTAAGGTGGCTATCATCATTCTGTCACAAGCATACATTGCATAGAATTATATAAAACTTTCACTCTAATGTAATAATAAGTAATTAAATAACTTTTTAAATATATTGAGAGTGGTAATGGGGTACAGTACTGCAAATATTTTCAGAATGCAGAAAATCTCTGTATTCTCAAAATATATTACTATGTTTGCAGAGAAGAGACATTTCATAAACCCTTTAAGTCAAATCATATGTAGTGAAAAGCACCATAAAATAAATAATTCACACACTGCCTTATTTTTTAGATAGCAATTTAAAGCATGATGGACAATTCATATTCTTGTAATTTGTTAGATTTTAGATCATGTTTTCTGATGCAAGACAACAGAACAAAAGTCAAAAATATTTATTTTCATACACAGGGTTCATTGGCATTTACATTGTGGTTTCCTTATCCAAAATTTGCCTTAATAAAGAAATAAAATGTATTATCGTCCAGCAGAGTATTTTGTGACTAGCCTTGAGTATGTAATTTCTGTGTGTTCTGAACACTGTTTGATTCTTGATAGCAGTCTTCTGAAATAAATATGTAGGAAAAGACAAAGATAGATGGAAACCCATCTCTGTTCGAGCCCTGATGCCTGACTCTTTGTCTATGAAATCCCTGAAGCAGAAGGAGGGCAGGCCATATTAGCACAGGACCTTACAGGCAGGAGTTGAAGTAAAGAAAGAGACAAGTGCACTAGAGTGCAGTGTACAGCATCTGGAGTGTTCGAGTCACCCAGCATGGCATCGATCGGCCAAAATCTCATCACGGCTGCCTCTCGAAGTAGTTAAGAACAACTCTCCCTTGACTGGGTGAGTGGATTGCTTTTCTCTCAGGTCATGTATGGTTATTTTTAGAGGGATAGGGTAAGCCAGTCTTACACATATCAGTCTCACTGGTCTTAGATGGGTAACATTTCATTTAATATGAAAAATAGGTACAACCTCAGACTCATAGACCTGAGTCTAGGCAGGATGCAGTTTAAAAATAACAAACCAAGTTGCAAACTAGGAATGATCATTTTCCAGTTTGGTAAAAGCAAAATAATACATGCATACTAATTGTTGAACAGAGCTTTATATTCTAAATAGCTAATGGTGATCATGAACACATGCAATACACCTTTTTTATCGCTCTCACCAGCCCAGACAATGCTCCAACCCTATGCCCATATCTATCACCAATGAGTCAGGACATGGCAGCCTTATATTCTCTTATTCTCTAAATAGCAAAGCTGTGCAGACTTCTCTAACCATTCTTATGTGTGTCTGCCACTTAGTGACTTAGTGATAGAGGTATGGATTATGTGCTTGTCAAACTCATTACCGGAGGCCACTTGTCTATGGTAAAATTAAAATCAAAATATTTTCTATGTATTGTAACATGTCTCATCAAAAGAGATCAAAATCATATCATAATGAATTGTTGACTACATTCAATGTGGCTTTTTATATGTTGCATCAATGATGATCTATCAAAAAGAAAAATAAATAAACATACCTACAATATACAAATAGATAAATAGCAGAGACCTATTAAAACACACATCTGTTGTATGATCGTTATCAGTTTACAACAACACACAATAAGCCCAACAGAGAGCACACTTTCCATTATTTATTTAACTTCCATTATATAGCCCGTGCGAAGACTAGCCTTTTATATATAATAATTTCAGATTATTGTCATTTTGATCTTGGTCTGTTTTGCTCTGACCTTCTTTATGACAGATATAGGAAGACTAGATGCAGGTTTGAGCTACATTTAATATGTGGCAATGTCCTCTTGTTGTGAGCTACTTTCCAGATTTTCTCCATTATGATGAATTCAATTTTGAGTGTCCATGATAATGTTCACAGGAGACAGCTCAGACAATATATGCTTTTATTTTATGACAGACTTTATGCAGAAGGCAGGCCAGCATGTTGAGTTTCTCAGTTTGTTGTTAATGCATGTCAAGTTGGTATTAATAGTTTCGATTAAATTTGATTTGTAATTGGACTTGTGGTTGAGCGCCATTGGGTTTCTCAAGTAGGCTGTGTTTATCATGATGTAGCTGAGCTAGCTTGAGGCAATAACGTCATTAGCTTAGCTAAAATGGACGTAATCAATTTATGATGAACATATTGTTGTAAGGATATTTTTTCATTAAGCTTATGCGTTCTGATTTGATTTAGTCATGTTGTGCTTTGAAACTCCATATTAATATAGTCATTTATATTAGGTGTTAGTAGATTTAAAGGTATTAATAAGTAAAATGTTTGTATGTATTATAATTTCTGTCCCACCATATGTTTACATTATTGTACATTCCACAGCTTTATTCCACTGTTCCAGGAGTCAGACTGAGGCAAATTATCAATAGTTCATTTACATGCCGTGTTATTTGAAGAAATACAGTATCTCACAAAAGTGAGTACACCTCTCACATTTTTGTACATATTTGATTATAATTTTTCATATGACAACACTGAAGAAATGAAGAAATATTGACTTTTTGAGCCCAATTTGGACATTTTTCACTTAGTGGTGTACTCACTTTTGTTGTCAGTGGTTTAGACATTAATGGCTGTGTGCAAATTTACACTGTTATACAAGCTGTACACTCACTACTTTACATTGTACCAAAGTGTAATTTCTTCAGTGTTGTCACATGAAAAGATATAATCAAATATTTACAAAAATGTGAGGGGTGTACTCACTTTTGAGAGATACTGTATGTTTTTCTGGAACATTAATCCAGAAAAATTTCCCTAAACACTGATTCCATATAAAAATACATTGTGCTGACCTTGAAAGCATTTTCAACCCACCAACCTATTAAACATATTTAATGACCAAGTAGCAGAGATAAATGTTCATGCATCTGTTAAATACAAACAAAGAATTTAGTCAAATAGTGAGAGTTTCACTATTTAGGAGCGGTTGGTTTTAACAACCAGAACAACCAAAATAATCAAATATTTACAAAAATGTGAGGGGTGTACTCACTTTTTGAGATAATCATATCCGTCTGTCTATCTAACTCAATCACACACCCATTTACATATATCCATCCATCCATAACCGCTTATCCGTTATTGGGTCACGGGGGCAGCAGCTCCAGCAGGGAACCCCAAACTTCACTTTCCCGATCCACATTAACCAGCTCTGACTGGGGGTTTCCAGGCCAGTGTGGAGATATAATCTCTCCACTAGTCCTGGGTCTTCCCTGAGGTCTCCTCCCAGCTGTACGTGCCTGGAGATGTCCCTAGGGATCCTTACCGGGTGCACAAACCACCTCAACTGG